>VXAC01003307.1:2390679-2480143 GCA_013399225.1 Rhipidura dahli | reverse complement strand
AAAAAAAAAAAAGTAAAAGTAAAAATTACAAATGTAATTAAAAATATTAACTAGGAAGAAAATTAGATATAAAATAAGAGAATGTTAGTTTAAATTGATACACTTTACATTGTTTTTTCCTGAGATATTTAGAGGCAAAATGGATCATTTTTGATTTTTGTATCAGTGTCTAAAAGAAGAAGTAGGAACTTCTAAACTCAGTGCATTCCCAGTCATTTCTTTTAGGCTTTTGATCATGGTGTAGAAATGTAGCTTGTACTGTCTTTGTAGGATCACTTGTAGATGGCTGGCTGAGTTTCAAGTCCTTTTTCTCCTGGGAAGTCAAGTCTTTTCCAGCTTCCTAGTAATTAAAAAGGAAAAAAAGCAGACTCCCACTGTGAAGGTATGGCATTTCAGCACAATCTTTACAATGCTGGAGCAGAATGATTTCATAAGCTTTGGAAGGGCAAAAAGAAAATATTCAAGTTAGTGCTTTTGGTTCTGCATTAAATCATTTTCTGTAGCTCCTCATTGCACTCTGGTGTGGTTGTCATTCTATAACTCTGAGTTTGAGCCTTGTTACAGAATGTGTGTATTTGTTTGTTAAAATCCACCTCTTGGAGAACAGCTTGCTTTCTGTATCTCAGCTGTGTTTTACTTGAAAAGGTAAATATGTTTTGATATTTTTAAGCTTCTCACTTTGTTTGTCTGGTTCAGTTTTCCACATTCTTCAATTCAGTGTTGCTTAAAAGTATAAAAATTAATTAACCTGAATTCAAGAGCAGAATGTGTGACTTGAGGTGTGGCCCTTCAATCTTTAGTTTGCACGCTGTAATAAAAAAAGGAGGCAAGAGGGCATGAAAATATAGAAAAATGCTAGTAATTGTGGTAATTCACAAAACACTTGCTGTGGGTTAATCCCACTGCCACAAATGTCTGCAAAGAGCTTGGATAGAAAACCCAAGCAACTTCATGTGGGACAGAAGCCTCCAAAAAGAACCTCACTGTGGTGCAGCATGCATTGCATTGGATCCAAAACATGCAGGTGCTGGGGTGTTGTAAATGCAGACACAGAGATGTTTGTGCAGCTAAACCTGCACCAGGGCTCCAGTTTGTGCTGCTGCCTGCAGTGATCTCAGCTCACAGCTTGGACCAGAGGGTAAAAATATGGGGTTTCCAAAGAAGCAATAAGACATCCCAGAATAATAAATATTCCACCAGGAGAATACCATGAGATGAAGTGTTCTATTTATATTTGCATTGAATTCCTGCTGGGAAGAGAATTGCTGTGATTTGCCAGCATCTTCTAGGACCTCGTGTTTCTTTAGCTGGAGGTTTTGGTTCTCAGCTCACTTTGCTTCTGTAGCATTGGGTAACTCTGCCTAAATAAGGTGGTTGTGGTTTGCCCCAGGGAGTGACTTGCACCTCTCATAGCTACAGGGATAATTAAGACAAGAGACAGTAATTTAGTAATGCAAATTAAAATTAAGAGAAATATTTCCCTTCTCTGGAATAAGAAGGTGTAAAGAAACAGGACAGAAGGTCACAGTCAGTATATTTTTTAAATTTGGTTGTTTGTTTGTATATTTTTAGTAAGAAATATATTTAATATGCATTCAAAAATATGGTAGCCATCCTAAATGATAGCAATAAATCAGAATCTTGGCAAACTCAATATGGTAACCCTGTCATGAGTGGTGAAGGGTGCCCTCCATTCCATCCTTACTCAAAGAGCTGAACCAGGAAAGGTCCAAAGGTGGTTGGAGGTCAAATGAAAAATAAAATCAAGATAGGAAAAACAAATTCCTCCTTGCTGAATAAAACATCTGCCTTCTGTGTGGGGCCTGTTTGGCCACAGAACTCTGATGTCTGAAGATATTTAGCACTTTAATATCTTTTTGTCCTTCCAGGGCTTGAGAACTGAGTTTCCCCAAGGGACAGTTCTAGAGCACTGAGATTTTTGAAATGTTTACTCAGTGGCTGTAATTAAGTCAAAATAATTGAGTAAAAGTAAACTAAACCTTTCTAAACCCCAACACAGAAGGTCTGGATATTCAAATATGAGCAGTTCCAGTTCTGTAGCAAATAAAGTTTAAATAAATACAGTTGCTCCACCCACCACCAAGTAATCCATATTTCGACGTTTCAGCAAGGCCAGGTGTCCTTGTGCTGTGTCACATCTTGTGAGTCAAATGTGAATGATTTGATGTTGGCTTTGTTCAGTGGCCTGGTGATCATGCAGATCCTCCCACAGCAGCCAGAAATCTCATCCTGGCAGGGATGAAGGGGCTTCACTGGACTGTCTGATTTTACCACAACATTTCAGGTTGTCTGTTGCCATCTGAAGTATCTCACTGCAGTATCAAGATAAAGAAACATAAAGCTTTTAGCTTTGCTCTTCTCTCCAGGTTTCAGCCACCAGGTGGAAACAGGAGGAGTATGTGATGATGTAGATTGACATATGCAGGATACAATTAATTCATTTAATGTAGAGGAGAAAAACACTTAGAATAATGGCAAAGTGCAAGCTTCATAAATGGTTTGGACTATCTTAGAAATAGAAGTATCTACTACTGTTTGTTTTTTGGTTTTGTTTTTTTTTTCTTTTTTCTTTTTTTTTTTTTTTGAAAACTAACCTTAACAGCCTCCTCGAATGACAGATATAAAATGTCAAAATCTGATACTTCATGAGAGGAGGATGTTGAAGGATAACAAAGCCAAAGCAATAACAGAAAAGAAGAGAAAGATGTGGATTTTCTTTCCTATCTATTATCTGACAACTTCTGTTTCACTGTCATTCTACATATGTCTTCTAATAAAACCAAGTACTTTTCTTTACAAAGCTGCCATCTTACAGTGCCAGAAAAAAGGGAATTTACAGTTTTACATCATTCAGTGAGAAAGAGAACACAGAGGGTGATTTTGCAGTCACCTTCTTCCTCTAAAGAGACAATTTATTTGTCATTTTATAATGACAAACTCACATCCATCTCTTATTCCTCCCTCTCTTTCTGTCCTTCTCTCCCACTCCCTCTTCCCCCTTCCTTTCTGCAAAGCTTTCCACATCTAATCCAATTACTCGGCAGTTTGTCTTTTCCCTGCCTCAGTTTTCCTTAGGGGATGTTTGAAAGTGTTGGGTTGCATATTCCCCTCTGGTGGATTGCCCAAAATACATCTGTGCTCTCCCTCTGGGGGAGGCTTCTGTGCCAGACACCCTCCAAGATCAGCAGGAGTCTGCCTTTGACAGCAATACATATCCTGACCTTCAATTAAGCTGCAGGTTAAGACAATACTGGAAAATCAATAGCTCATTTTCTGTCTTTTGTGCCCAGATTTTGATGTTTACTAAGATAAAGGATGACAGGGCTGAAGGCAGGAATCTTTGCAGAACATCCATTGATGCTGCCAGAGGCTCAGGGGCCAGGTGTGGCCTAATCTTTGCAAAGCTCCCAAACACCAATAAGTCAATAAGTATCAACTGTAGCTTTGCACCATATCCACTGCCCTGGGATTCTCATCAGGCAGCTGCTTCTCTTCTCCTCCAGCCTTCTGACCCAGGGGTTCCCTGGAAGGGTCACGAGAAATCCAAATTCACTGGTGGTTACAGTTACTGGGAGGAAAATCTGTAGCTTGAAGGTTTAAAGTCTTAGTATATAATTTTTAGCTTAAAGCCATTTTTGTTATTATATTTTTCAGATACCTGTGTGTGAGGAGCATGAGTTTTGTTTACCTGTGCAATTTAAATCTACCCTGGTAGCTGCACCCTCTTCTCAGCTCTTCCAGCATCTGAATGGACCCCCAGAATGGGGAGGGGACATTGAACTACACTTTTTGGAGCATATTTGGCTGAAAGGTAACTTTTAACCTCTAATTTACATTTATGTCACCGTACACAAAACATCCATGTATTAATAAACCTGTCAGGTCAAAGCAAATCGTTCAAGGCAGCTCCTCTTTATGGCAAAAGATAAAGAATCAGCCAAAAGACAGATATGTTTGTATATGACAGGAGAAAATGCATCTTAATCAACTTCTATTCTTCTACATTTTGATACATCTTGAAAAATCAAAACCTTCGTTTCAATTCAAGCACTTTTTTTTTCCAAAGCAAAAATATGATCAATTTATTTATTTATTATTTACAGGAAATAGAGTTTAAGCATTTTGAGTCACTTTTAAAAGTGATTATAACAGTGAAAAGGGAAGGACATGACCCCAGTGTGAACATTTTCAGTCCTGGAACAGTCAGGAGAGCTCACAGGGTGACGTTGTCTGTCAGGAACAGATGAAGGGGGAGAGATTCAAGAAGGAAAAAGATGCAAATTGGAAGGAAAAAATAATAGGGAAGAAAAACTAATTATCCGTGTTCCTCCAGCTCCCATTCCCCATCTACTGCTGTAATGACAAAGGGTTTGACCTTAACTGGAGCTGGAGTTTCCCATGAGTAACACCCTGGATTTATCACAGGTGCATTCCTGTGGGCAAACACAGACTGAACAACTCAGATTTCAGTCATGAGAAAATTACTACCTGCAAAATACCAAAATTAAAATTGCTCCTAAATGTGTTTGGATTTTGATCTGAAATATAACGTTGCTTGTTCTTATTAAACAATTTCACAATTTGATAACTCCTAATAAATTGTGTTCAAGTGCAAAAATCAGATATAAAATTTGAGCTTGGGAGAAGAATTTTGCTGTGGCACTCTTTGGCTTTGCACTGGTGTGTGTGCTAGGCCTGCAAATGGAATATTTGTTAGTGGTGCCAGCTGAGCTGGCTGGGGGGAGTGGTGTTAACCAACTCTGACTGGCAGCCTCCAGCCCCTGACTGAGGGTCTGTGACATGAGACCCTGGAGCAGGAAAATGTAAAGGTCACAAAACCTATGATGTCCCTGATGAGCTGCTGGGGGAGCATTCCCAGGAGACTGCCTGCCTGCTGGGTGGGAGCACAGAAAGAAGAGCAATAGTTCTGTGGGAGGGAAGGGAAATGCAGCCACGTTTGTGGATCTGAATAAGAAATCTTCCCCTTGTTCCATGCTTTGCACTGGCTCCCAGAGCACCTTTTATTTCCTATCACATTTTTGCAGGTTAGCATCTCTCCTTTCTTCAGGTCTGATTTGGTGGTGGTTTTTTTTGGTGTTTTTTTTTTTTTTTGTTTNTTTTTTTTTTTTTTTTTTTTTGTGAGCCCTGCGCATAACGCTCTAAAAAAGAATAAAAAAGGGTACAATTCTCCCCAGGCGAGGTTTCTGCCTACCCAATAATCCCTCTGACATGCTGCTTTCCCAGGCACTTGCTGTGCATCAGTGCAGGGTTTTACAGAGGCAGAGCAGCACAGCAGTGCTGGAGGCATTCTCCTAACGAGCTGTCCAGGTTACTTTCACATTCTCTATTTCATATGCCTCCCTGACTCAGGAAAAGCCAAATACCAGGATCTCCCGGCCATTTCCTTCCATGCAGATTTTAAAGAGAGAAGAGCCTGGTTCTGCCCTGAACTTTTCCAGTCTTTGATTTTAGTGTGAAAACGAACAGCAACATGCCCTTGGAGTGTTCATATCTTTAATATTTGGTGATGATTCCATTCCAAACAGCACATTCAAGTTCATTTCTCCCATGACTATTTTATTGCCTTTTTATAAAGTAAAAATAAACTCATCTTTTCCACTGATCTTGGAAAAGCAAGGAAGCAGAACTTAAGATGTTGTTTTCTTCCTTTCCTACAAATCATGCAGTGATAAGTAAAACAAAAGCATCTTTGTGTGGGAATGTGAAGCCTGAATAAACCTTGTTTTGAGCTCTTGAACTCAATTTTTTTTTTTTATTTTGCACATTTTCTGACAAATATCCACAGCTGCTAAAATCCAGATACATTTCTGAGGTGAAGATTTAAGCAAGGACCTGCTCCCAATGTCATTTAGTAACTCAGAAAATAACAGTAAAGTCTTAGAAGGACAAGACTGAGGCCCTGTTCCTTCCTCAGTGCAATGTGATTTTATGAGAGGGTCTTCAAAACATGATTACAGTATTATACAGTGAATTTTGTATAAAACTATCACTGCTTCCCTTAGAAAATGATTGCATAGATTAATGCTTTAATTCATCCTTTATATCGAAAGTAGAGAGCAACACAACTGGAATGTCTGCTTGGAAATGGAGGAAAATGTATATGAATGTGAATTTTCTTACTGAAAATCTAATGACCCAGAGAATAAGTGATTCACTCAATAAATTGAGTAAGGCTGTATTTTCCATAGCTATCACCTGTTATTTCACTCTTCTGGAGGGGAAAAATTAATCTGGTCATAAGGGGGCTGATATGGCAGGAAAGGAGGGATGGAGTGTGTGCAAAACAGCACTGGAGCTAACACTGGATTTATGTTGTTCCCATGCAAAAGTAAGCAGGAAAAAACTCTCTTTAACAGACTTCTAAAAACATCATTCTCCATGAACACCAGATCTGCTAAAATTATAGCTGAATTTGATGGAGCTCAGTAGTTCACATATTCACTATAAAATCTTAAGTCTCTTTTTTTGCTTGTTTTTTATGAGCAGATGTTATTTTTTTAAACAAATATAAATGTTTTAAATAACCAAGTTTTTGAAATGATTTTGAATTGCATAGCTCACAAGTAGCTAGGTAGGTTCTGACTGCTGGAGGTTGGGATTTTGGGGTGAATCAGATAATCCCACAGCAGTAAAGCCCTTCCAGCACAAACACTTTTGTGTGTGGATTTTACTTTCCTTTTGCAAATACTGGTGCACAGTGCTTTGAAATTAACTTTGCACAAATGTGCATGGCAATAAGTTAGTCACTCAAATGTTCCTGGCAATCAAACACCCCAAAGGATCTGAGCATGGCCTCAAAGAAGTGATTTAATAAAATCAGCTGAATATTCAGATTGACCGTTTTCCCCAAGAAAATGGTTATGCCTTGGACAGAGCCTTCATAGTGACAATTTTGATAAGTACCTCTGGAACTTTAAAGAGATGTCTTTGCCTGGGGGCACTCATGAATTCAATCATAGCCAGCTTCTGGGAAGATTTTATTCCAAAAAAAAAAAAAAGTGATGGAGAATGGCATAGTTTACATGAAGTAAAAATATCTCATGCTTAAAACTTGAGGGAATGCAGTTGCAAATCCCTTGGAGACCATTGGATCAGGAGCAGAGGTGCAACCACACATCTCCCAGCTCAGGTCCTGCACTGAGGCTGTGAGTTTCCCTTTGGTTCTGATCGGATCCGCTTGGAAATCCTCACCTTGGCATAAAACCCTCTTGTGAAGCTCTGCAACTCATCACCACAGACCTCTCTCAGCTCTGAGGCCTCCTAAAAATTCTTCCTGAAGTTGTTTGCCTTAAGATGGAAAGAACTCATCACTGAGGAAAACATGTTTTATTCCAGATTGCTCTGCTATTTCTTTATAAGTAAGGCTAAAAAAAAAAAAAATCATTTTTTGAAAGTTTTCCTTTAAAATTATGAGGTTTGTGATGTTGAAATCTCAGAGTTAGTTTTGTAAATGGGGTTCAAGATACCAGTCCTTGACCAATCCATGATCCCAAATAATTTAGTTTTCAGAAATCAGAGTTTCCACTAAATTGTGTTCCATAATGTGACGAAATTGCAGCTAGAAATGACAAAACTGTGAGATTTATCAGGATTACTCTGGGTGTAAAAAATAATCCTTAGCTATGAAATGAGAGAACACGGAGAGCTATTGTTTATCCCAAAACTATGCAGTAGATTTTATTTTTCTTCATACGTGTCCAGCCTTTACAAAATGGTTTATTTGAAATGCAAAAGCAAAGAAAGAATCCAGATAACTGTTAGATACATATTTGGTCTTTAAATATAAGCATAATTTTGCATTGTGGTTTAACGAGATTTCAAAGTACAGCTTGAAGGTGCCTTTCAAATCCCTGTATAATTAATACATTTAAATTTAGGTAAACATGCATTAAAACTTAGAAAGATCATCAACAACTTTGTATTTAAGGTCCAGATATTAAATTAGGGTTTTTTCCACTGAAAGTAGCCATAAGAGACCTAAATTACACTGGTATAATATTTTATTAGAGTCTACTTTGTCATTTAGCATCTGGAAACTTCTTCCAAAAGATTGCCATGTTTTCTGCATAGAGCTGAAAGGAATGAAAAAAAAAAAATCTGGAAGTGTGTATTTATATATTTCCTCTATCACCTTCTATTTGTCCCAGGCAGTTGTGTGGGAATGGGAGGACAAAGGTGTGACTCCTCTCTGCTGAACTTGGCAATTATTTTCACTGCTTCTGTGAGTTTTTAAACAGAAAGCTTGTCAAGAGCTCCTGTTGCTCAGCCCATGTGCTACTGCTTTTTAGTGTTGCTCTGAAACAGCACTTGCACAGATCAATGAAAACAGGGTTAAAATTTAATCAAAGACATTGTGGATACAATTTGCTCAAAAAACTTTCCAGGTGATACTCGAGATCATGTCCTGTCACAGGAAAACTCCTCTCCAGTGTTTGTTATGCAAACTCATGCCTAGCATTTTCAGGAGTGACCAACCAATTTGTTCTGGTACAAAAGGTTTTATCCATTATTTTGATTCACCTGTTGCCATCTCAACTAAGACCAAATTAATCCCCTTTTCAAACAGCCTTTGTGGCAATGTTGGGTGTTTATAGATTACAATTCATAACCATGTATTCATCTGCACTGAATGATCATTTTAGGTCCCTTTCAAATGAAATAGTCTCTTCTGTTCTACAAGAATAGAGTACTGTAGCTGCCTGTCCTGAGTCATGAAAACACATTCCTGATGAAATTAAATCGCTTTAAAATACAATAAAAAGTCAGTGACTGCAAATGTTGCACTCCCAATTTAGAGCATTATGTGAGAAATGGGCTTTGAAATAAGGCATCTCAGAAAAAATGGCAAATGTGTAAATAACCTTTGAACCAGCCCTGGTGGCTCTTTTATTTCTTTTCTTACCATCTCACCCATTTAGATTTGATGGTTTTATTTTTTTTTTTTTTTCTGAGGCGTGCCAGCCAACATGGTAACTCTTGGTATATTCTTTTTAAACTGTAGCACTGTGCTTCTGAGAATTCTGCCAAAACAGATTATTAATTCAATTTAGATTGTCTGAGCTTGGTGATATTTTTTTCTTTTAATGTCAAATACTGAAGTGCCAATAAGGCATGACAAACCATGGGGCTCATACACATTTATGGCTAGAAATTATTTTGCTGCTGAGCTATTAATACAGACCACCAAAGAAAGAGAGGAAACAAGAGCAGGTACAATCTGTTTATCAGACAGAGCCTAATTGTGGAGGCAGAAACAGTTACTGCTGTGGAAAGACCTTTGTTTGGAGCAGGGGCTATAAACAATGGGACATAGGAAATATAAGAGTAGGCTTAGCAAGGAAACAGTCGAGATGAGCTGATCTTACCTGGATTTTACACAACATGTATGTTTATGAATTAGTAGAGTTCATTCTTTAATTCCTACTTATGTGGCTGAAACTGCCCTAAATTCTCTTAGAAGAGCTAAGCTTCAGAGATCAGCCATGTGCTTAAATCTGTCAAGAAATAAAACTGCTCCTACAAATAAAATGTTCATCAACTGTCCTGTAAGATGGCTTTGTACATTGTCTGTAATGTTTGGATAGTAAATTTAGACTGTTTCTCTGAGGTGAAATAGTCACTTTTCCTCACCTGTGCTGTAGAAACAAGGAGTGCCAGAATGCTCGAGAGGAGATGGAAAAGTACTGAAGCAATTGTGATCACTAATCTGCTTTCAGTACTTGAAATTTGGTAGAATGACAGTTAAATGTAGTGCAGAAAGCCCTTCATGCCTGCACAAAAATGAAAGTATCATTGTGTCATTTTCATGGCATGCTGCATTTACCAGGTGTTTTCCACTGTTTGAGCTGTAATAGGGTGACCTTGGCTTGAGAGATGTGAGATTCTGGTGGCTCTTTTGACTGAATTCTGTTGATCACAGCAAAAGGGTTTGCACACTGAGCCCTACCAGCCTGCAAGGATGTGTCCAGCTGACCCAGAACACAGAAACAAAAAGGTCCAAATTAAAAAAAAAAAAAAAAATGGAATCTGGATAACCTTCTGCTGTCTAAAATGCATAAGGGTACTCTATGCTGAGTTAAAGACAAATGAGATTATTAGAATTATGTGCTCTATAAATAGCTGTAAAGAGACTGCTTGTACCTAACAAATGTAACATTTCAGTGCAGTTATATTTCACAGCCAGTTACTAAATTCCCTCATGCAAAATACAAATTAATAAATGGGCCTAAGTATCACACTGCACACGTCAGCAAAATTGTTCATGTGTCCTTTAAGCATACTTTGTTTGTAGGTAAAAAAACTGACTGAAAATTTCAGTCATCACAATTTATAGGCTTAGAATAATACTGGGAGAGCTTTCTTGTCTTTTTGAACAAAACTGCTGCACATTTTAAAAATTTTCTAAAATTTAAAGGACAGAAAGGAGGGGAAATGCTAAGACTGATAATAAGAAATTTCTTGTCACTGTCAGAAACATCAATATGATTTTAATCACGGATACAAGATGATGATTAAATTTAAGAATTATATACCCAGAGAAAAAATACAGCATAATACCATGTCACTACTTTATGTCACTTTACAGTATTTTCCTTAAATATTCATTAATTTCTTTTTTATGTGTGTTTTTTGAAATCAGTGCCTCCAGTTGACAAAGCTGTCTGTTGAGATCCTTGATCTGCTGATACAAAGCACCTATCACACATTTATTCCAGGACTGCATATAGTTGAAAACGTATAGTTGAGATATTTGAATGATTAGAGAACTTTCTACAACTAAACCAGAATTTTTAATTTTTTTTTTGTATTCTCAGCAGAGGTAAATCACTGTTAATAATAAAGTATATTTGTTTCATATGACAGAAGTTACTTTCAAGCTGAGAACCATTATCACTTTCAGAAAAGGAACTTTATCACTCCTTCCCAAATTATCATATTTTAAGCAATTATTTCCTTAGAACTGCTTGGGTCCAGTGCATTATTCGTGTTGCCAGGATAACCTTTAAGCTCCTGATTCCCAAATTCATTGGATTATTGCCCATTATCTATCATCAACATTTCTCAGACTATCATGGATTGTTATCATAAAACTTTTAATTGAAAATATTCCAACAGGGATAAGATTTGGAGGCCACCCATGGAATACTCAGTCAGGTATTGAAAACATAATTTGGTAACTCCAGTCATAAACTAAGAATCTTACAAATAAGAAGCTATTTGGCTAACAATGGGTTTGCTTGTAGCTTTGGGGTGTTTCTGAAGTGATATGCTAAACTGACTCTCTAAAGCAATTAAATTCACTTCTGAAAAATATTAAGACTCACTCTCCAGCTGTCACAGCATAACCAGAAGGAAATAAGTATCATGGGAAAAGTAAACTCTTGCCTCTCTTGGGCTTCTCTTCAATTATCCTTTGGTACATCACAGGCAAGACACTTATTGACATTTATGAAGTTTTATGCAAATTTATCTGGTTGGGAGGTGGGGTTTTTTTTGTGGGTTTTTTTTTTTTTTGATAACACTTTGAAAAAGTTACAATTTATTTGTGTAACTGGACCCCCAGCGCCACCGTAAATCATGTACCTCCTCCATTTCCCTGGTTTATGTGTGAATCTGCCAAGTTGCCATGTGACAGATATTTTGTTGAGTTCTTTGTTCTAAATTTGCATCTTATTTCTTGTGCAAAGCAGTGATTAGGCAAGGTGACAGTTCCTGGAGAGAGAGGAGATGAGCCTGTCCTGGGGAAACAGGAGCGTTGTCTGGGGAGCTGTGCCAGGCAGGAGACAGAGACAGGATCAGAACATCAGGCTGGGCACTCACAGGGGAGCTGTGGCTAAACTATGCAGGGAACAGATTTCCAGGCCTTGACAACATTCTGAATAACCTTCCTGGATCAGCAGGGATTATTAAGATTTTGCCACTCTTCAGAAAGGTGCACAATAGGCTGAAAGTCACATGGGAGGGGGGGTTTACCTTGGCACTTGTTTTTAAGTCGGTTTTGTATTTTTGCCTGGGCTAACTTAGCTATTTTGAATGTTCTCTACAAAAAAAAAAAAAAAAAGACCCCAAATATTTTAAAGTATTTTGTGAGGCAAGCTAATTTTTGAGTTAAATGTCTTTTGGTCTTTTTAAGAATAATATCAAGGCAAAGCTACTCTAGAAGAATTAGTAATTTAGAGTAAAGTTTCTGTGGATTTTTTCTTCTGAACAAGCATCTGTTGACATGATTGATAAAAAAGTAAGGAAAACTAATTCAAAAATGATTTAGGAATTTATGCTATTAATATTTTATTAAGTCATTAATATATAAAAACACGTAAGACTGAAAACTTTCAGTTATGTCTATTTTTTTACATGGATTCAGGAGTTTGGTCGGTTTGTTGGGTTTCTTTATTTAACACCAGTAGTTTTCACAGTAGTTCATAGAAAAGTGTACTGGTGCTCCTTTTTTACTTCTCTTTGCCTGGATCAATAGACATAGTCGAGTTTCAAAATTTCCAGTCTGTGATACCCACACAAAAGTTTAGTTGATCAACAATATTAGTTTCACTACTTGTAAAATTGGGCTCAAAATCTTGGCTTTAATAATTATCCAGTTTATCTACCTGTAATTTGTTTGGTGCTTCTCATTCTTGTGAATGACAATGGTCCTGTCATGCAAGAAGAGCGTACTTGTAGTAGAATAATAGTTTTTGGCAAAGACTTTAGATGCAGGTTGTAGGTAGACACACGTTGCACAGTGAGCTGCTTTTATAGGAGATGATGTAAACAAATTTTAATTTGACTCCTGTTTGCTCACCCATGTTCAGCAAAGAGCATATAATGTTATTTTTTTTGTCATGTCAGAGGTGAAGATAGATGGGTTGTGAGCTTGGCCGTGCCCTGTTCTTTAGAGAGCTCTTGGTTTGCCATTGGTCAAGAGAAAGATGCTTGTTCACTCCATCAGAGCTCTTTGTTACACCTGCTTTGCTTGCTCTAATTTGTTTTGCTGTGTTGTGTTTGTAGCTAAACCTGGTGTGAGGAATGAGGAGCTCATGAAGCTCATTATGCTTCATTTGATTTGAAAATTAAATTTTGCGATTTGAGACTTGTAAACACTTTTGAGAAGCATTGCTTCCTCTAATGGAAAACAACACATTCCTATAGTGTTGTTAGGAAATAAATTTGTATCATGAATCTTTAATAAGTCATTCAATATGTTGCGCCCTTGGGCTATTGATATACCAGGAATTGTACCTGTATTCAGGAAAAAAAGTGTGCAATTTGGAAATCTTTTTTTCTTTCCAAGACATGTACCAATCTGAATCTTATTAAGTCGGTAATAAGCCACAGCCATTTCAGCCTTTTCTTCTTACACTAAAGCTTCCCAAAGACAGAATGCTTTTTGTCATGTCTGCTCCCCAGCACTAAATCTTGGCACGTTTGTTTCAGCAGAACTGAAAAGAGAGCACAATTCTATTAAGTATCACACTTTCCCGTGTATATTGCATATATTTTCAGTATCCTTTGGGTTTTTTTGGTTGAGTCAGTTATTGAATCAGACTTTCAGGAGACCAGACGGTGGACAGGCTCCTGCCCACACACCTTCCAGCTATACATAAAGTATTTATTAGAAAAAGGTGGAGAAGAGAAGACCAGGTTCTTTTTCCAGAGGTCTACTGTAGAACTTAATCTGTTATCTGTAGATAACAAGATAATTTGTGCATAACAATACTCTTGCAGAGACTCTTGAAAAGATGCCTTTTTCCTTTGAAAAACCCCCTGTATTTTGTGTGTGTTGACATGCAGCCCCATTTAAGAATGTTTTTTAACAATTGGAATCAATAGATACAAGAAAGTCTAGGGGAAGTGTAATTGCTTCAATACTATATATATAAAATAAGAGCTGTTATTTTTCTAGAAGGTTTTAGAACTTTAAGACTTGGAGATTAGATAATTAAATTTTAGAAATTGTTTACTCAGAGTTAGAAAATAAGCTTGTCATATTTAAATAGCCTCTGGCTAATTTTTCAGAAACCCAGATTCATTTTCTTACACTTTATTTCACCAAACTATTTCTGACTTTTATTTTTGTCAGCTGAAAAGTAGAGATAGCTGCAACATTCTTCTTTGGTCCTTTCTGAGATTAAAATTCCTCGGGTAGAAATTACTCCTAAAATAACCCCAGTACTTTTATTTATTCCATGGACATTTTTCTTTTCAGAAAGAAGAACCATGAAAAACAGACGATATCCTTCCTCTTTACAAGGGCCTCTTAAACTTGTAAAGAACTCAGCATTTTCCCCCAGCCAAACAGTACTTAACTCTGACTTCCCTAGTACATATTTCTCTTGACCTCTCGTCCCTCCCATTGCTTTCCTCTGTGGATGTCTTGGAACACAATGTCTAAAACTCTTATTTTAGCAGAAATTCTCTCTGTGCTGTGTAAATAGGGATCACTTCATATATCTGCAACTATGAGCTCCTGTTTGTAGATCCCAGTGTGATATTTGCCTTCACCAATGTCATGACATTGACTTGTGCTTTGCCCAGACTCAAACACTGCCTGGATGTTTTTCTGAAGAACTTCCACCTGATCTTTGATCCTTTATTTGTATTTGCAAAACTGATTAGCCCTGCTTCAGCAGCTCCTTCATACGCTGAAATTTGCTTTTAGAAATGTGTGTGTATACATGGTGCAAGACAAAAGTATGGAAGTGGAATTAATGCATATTAGCAGTAGCTCTTGATTATGACTAGTCACAATGCTAATAAATATTGTTGGGGAGTTTGTGGGTTTTTGTGTCTTGCCCTTAGCTCAGTTAAATGTCTGAAATGCTCCCAGAAGTCAGACTCTGAAGTTGCAATGTCAGGCAGAATTAAGTAATTAAGGACAGAAGCAGACCCAAGGCTCCTGTATAAGACACTTAATTTTGCTTTCAAGCTCCATGCAAGAAATTGTTGGGTTTTGGTTGGCATGGGAGGAAGACTCAGTTGGTTCAGCCTGGAGAAGAGAAGGCTTCAGGGAGACCTTAGAGCCCCTTCCAGGGCCTAAAGGGTCTACAAGAGAGCTGGCGAGGGACTTTGGGCAAGGACAAACTGACAGAAGGCAGGTTTAATTAGATATCAGGAAGAAATTCTTCCCTGTGAGAGTGGGGAGGCCCTGGCACAGGATGCCCAGAGAAGCTGTGGCTGTCCCTGGATCTGTGGAAGTGTCCAAGGCCAGGTTGGACGGGACTTGGAGCAACCTGGGACAGCAGAACGTGTCCCTGCCCGTGGCAGGGGATTGGAACAAGGTGATCTTCAAAGTCTCTCAATCCAAACTGTTCTACAATTCAAAGTTTGTGTTTAATTGTGAAGCAAAACAAAAAATCCTGTTCCATGTGTGCAATCCATGCTCTGAGTGACTGAGGGACTGTTGTGAGCACGGAGCACACCCAAGGTACAAAGTGCAAAGAGAGGTCCCGCGTGTTGGGACGATGGGTTGGGTCATTCCAAAGGCTTTGCCTGAGCGTTGCAGCTTCTGACTTCCACACAGGAATTCTGTCTTTGCTAATAAGCTGAAAACCTTCCCCTGGCAGTGAATGCTTGTCTTGAGTCACATTAACTTCTGCAGCTATTCACTATGTAAATTGGGGGGGTTACCATGGCAACCTGCTGCATAAAACAGCCATCCTTGCCAGCCCAACGGGTCTGTCTGATGTCGAACCCCGTGGTGCTCGGGATCTGCTTTGATCCCAAGGAGCCAGTGTCAGATACGTGGTGAAGGGGACAGCACTGCACAGACATCCTGCTCTGTGTGCAATCAGTGAACATTTCTTCCTTGGGAGGCAAAACCCTAAACCTGCTCTTCCTTTACATGGAAAACACCACCCACACATTTATTTTTTGGAGGATTATTTCCTTAGTTGAAACTAAGGCAAATGATTATTTGTGACAATTAACTGTGACCTTTGCTGTTTTGTAATGAGATAACTCTTAATAGTTTTATTTTTTTCTAGTGAGGAATAAAATATTTTGTGATTGCATTAATTTCTCCATTATTTTCCTTGCACATGTTTTGTATTAGTTAGCCTATCAGTCTCTTTATTTTTTCTTTTTTTTTTTTTTGTTTGTTTTTTAATTTGCCTTAGTCTTTCACAGCAATAACATAAATCAGTTTTCCTTCATTTCACTAATAATTTCATTTTTGGCATATTTGAGGCAGGCTGAGCAGACTACATTTGTAGCCAAATATTACATAAAATGCTCTGGAATGGTTAAAGCCACAGCAATGTTGTTAAAGCACAAGTGCTACATCATTCACACCTTGCTGCTTAGGAGGAGCAGTGTTTGTAGAAAGCCTTAATGCTTGGAGCTAGAGTAGTACCAAATATAAAATACAGCAGGCAACCAAACCACCTGATGAATTGGTACAGGGCTTACCTTCATGATGCTCATTTTTCTTTCCAGTCTGTGCACTTCCAGCCTTTACTGCAGAGACAGAGCGTTCCTGTGTTTTTCATTGAATTTGCTGTACAACCTGGGGGTTGTTTCATTTTCTACCCACCTGTGAAGTTTCCTTGTTAACTCGGCTGGCCACCTCTGCAGAGTCCTGTGTGCCTTTCCTGAGCTGAGCTCAGCCCTTTCGACTCTCACTGGACACCTCAGCAGGCTCCAAGTTGTTTCAGCAGCCCCTTTAAGCACTTTGGTAACTTGGGCCTAGAAAGGCCTCCCTCTGCTGAGGCTGGTTCTGCAAATTTGTCAAGTTTATTTTGGAGTGAATGCATTCTTTGCTTTCTTCCATGCTCCTCCTCTCCCTTTCCCCCCACCCCACAAGAAGGCTGCTTCAGCATCTCACCCCTTTGGGAGTTATAAACCAGTTTCTTGTTTGTAGCCTGAATTTCTTCTTTGCTTTAATGCTGATGTGACAGCACTCTCAGAAGCTTAAACAGCTTTTTTTTCCTTTTCCTCCCCAGTGGTTGCTATCACTAAAGTATTTGTAAATTACAGTTGTTCAGGCGATAAATTAACTTTATTGTGTATTTAAGCTTATGCTTAAAGTAATTCTGGAACCCAGAATGCCAACAAATTTTGCCTTGATTTCTCAGCAATGAATGAGGTTGAGTCCTGAAGCCCTGGTGAAAATAAGAGTTTGCTTGGAGACTCACATGAAGGCACATTCCCTTGAGACAGGAGGAGACAAACTGCTTGTTAGAGATCCTGAGGAGAGCACCACCATTGCTTCTTCCTATCCCTGCTTCTCCATCCCAGGACTATTTTCAGCCTTCAGAAGAAATTCAAGACTCCAGAGTCAAGGCAGAGGACTGAAGCACGTAAGAAACATCTCAAGAAGCTGCCTCTGGCAAACTGTGACTCCTATGATTAGAACACAAAGTGTGACCATCAGGGCTCTTGGTATTGATTATAATTACTGTTTCTTATTATCTGCATTTATTATCCTTCAAAAACAAAGCTCTTTCATGGGACAAAAGTTGAGAGCCTGGTTTTGAGACAGAACTCAAAACACATAAATGAAAGTTAGTATTTTTCTGTTGAATTGACTCAAACAAGCATTTCAAAAGAATTTAATAACTTAATAGCATGCTAAACCCTAAAATTCATAGATCTAGTAAAAATAAGTTTTAGTTTGTGAATGTCTTCATCAGCTTGATGAAGACATTCACACTGAAACACAGAAAAGGATTATTTTCTGCAGCCATGACAATGACCTATTATACATGATTCTGGTCTTAAAAGGCTCTCTGAAAATAATATTTTAGACCCTGAAGTTCAGCGTAACCTTTAGCAGAAAGTGCCTTGCCCTAGCTGCCATTGAAGGCAGTGTATCTTGAATTTTGGAAAAGGATTGGAGTATTACGATGCGCAGCATTAAGCTGAACATGGTTGAAGGCTGAATGAGTGACAAATGCCTCTGGAAATGTTTAAAGAGAGCCATCTCTTTCACAAGGACACTTGAAAGGTAACAGCTTTGAAAAGAAAAAAGATAAACTTTAAAACATTCTGTTTTGTATTGAAAGAAAACGGACTATGTTTTATACAGGAAAAAAAATCTCATTTAGTAAAAGGATCAAATGTTCAAAGAGATGCATTTCTTCTTCAGCAAGGCAAGCTCTTATAGATTTATTGAAAACAAAGGAAATTTTGTCAAAAAAAAAATTCAGAATTTTCAATCCTCTAAATTCAAAACTAGCCAGATTTCCCTTTATTTTCAGTGAGACACAGTAGTTGTTTGACACTGTTAACACGAAAAGCAAAAGGATGACTCTCAGATCAGGAATCCAGTCTTCCTCTGCAGAAAAGAAAAAGTTTAGAAGGAGTATTTCTATAGAGCCTCAAAAAATATTTAATTCTCAAGTTTTCAGCTGTGTGTACAATAGTCTTCTGAGCTGCTGCATTCTGTAAATAAGGCTGTGTTTAAATTAAACCCAATGTTAGACAGAGATCTGCCAGCTTTAGGTAGGGATCGTTCCAACCATGATGGTCACCAGTTAAGGGTGGTTTTGGTGCAGCAGGGAAGAAGCAGGAGGCTGGGGTTGTGACTTTGTGGGTTTCCCCTCATGAAGGACGGCAGAGAGATGAAAGCACACTGATGTATTTGTATTAAAAATACATTTACCAAATGGTAGGAAAGGAGCAGGTAAAGAATATTTGAGAGCTTTCCCAGCCTGATATTCATATTTCCAACTTAAATCTATCTCCAGCATCTGATTAAACAGCACCACTGATTCCATTAAATACGTGCGTGGAATGAACACACATTTTTAACATTAGGTGCCAGAAGTAATTTTAATTAGAAAGAAGGCACATTTTTGTACAGCACAGAAAATTTTATTTTTCTTTCTTTTGTTCTCGCTTTTAATTGGACATGGTTTCTGTGAGAGTTATTAGCTGTTATGATATGTACGATTTTGGAAAGGAAAATGTATCTTCCCATGAGTAAAGATAACCTATCTAAAAGCACAAGGTTTATTGTAACTTTTGAATGCTCTTCGTGAGAAAGAACCTCTTTATAAAGAGTATTATTTATGATATTATTAATAAATTATACTTGCTATTGCTTTTTCACAACAGTGGAAAGTAGCACTGTAATATTATTTGTTTACATCAAATGTCACACCACTCAAAGTTGGCATTTTCATATGCTACTTGTAATTCTAAACTTGCTTTATAATAACAAAAGAAATATCTGAGAGTGGGTTTTTTCCTATTTGAAAAATGTGTATAAAATATATTTAAAACTGCATGCAACAAACTTTACCCAGAGCTTGAACAGTGAAGCTTAAGTGGCTGGATTGCACAAAAATGGGAGTAGATTTTTGTGAGTTTATGTTCCCCACTCGAATTTGCAGTTAAGTATTGAAGAGACCATAAAGAGTGAAGTGGGGAGGTATAAGAATGTTCAGTGAGGAAAACTAAAAGAGAAAAAAACAAAATAGACACAGAAGGCAAATGTTGAAATATGTATTCCTTCCTTCTGTCTGCCTTTAATTGTATTAACAGCAAGGTTTTAACAGTAATCTTTTCATTTTCCCCCATTAAAAAATAATGGAGTTTATTCTGTACTCTGCAGTATTATTTTTATGTGGGGTGACTTTAATACAGCTTTTGAAATCAGACACCTCAATTCAATGTGGATATCACAGAGCACAGTCTGCACCACCTTGAGTGAAATCCTGACCCAGTGAAATCAATGGCAAAATTCCCATTGACTTCAAAGAGGGTTGGATTTCACACTCAATCTCCTCTTCCTTTTTTCCCTCAGCCTCTCTACTTTTGCTAAATGGGATTGCTTTTCCCAGATGGACCCCTTAATGCTATGCACAATGATCATTTCCACTTGCTTTTATAAAGTGGTGCAAGTCTTCTGAGGAAAGTTCTGTCTTTTCTTCTTTCGCTCTTTTTAGCACAATACTGCTGTCCTCCAGAATATGGCCTAAGTGCCATCCCCTGATCTCTTCTCTTAACAGTGTTTTGTCTCTTTTTTTTCTAACCCACAGTTTTAGAAGGCATGGTTTTCAGAAGTCCACATGTCAAATATCATTTGGCTGCACATCACAGGAGCACAGGTTTTTCATGTTTTTCTACTATAATATAGTGATTACATAGTAATTATAGAGAACAGAAACACAGACTAAGCCCTCAAATGTCTGGAAGTTTTTTACGTCATCTAACATAAGATGTTTCCATAGGTTTGAATTCCTTACTCCTACTTGTTCATCCAAAGCTGGTAAGTCTAAAACTTTGCCTTTTGAACTGTATTTTTTGGATCTGAAATGCTCATACTAAGTAACTAAAGAGAATATGTGGATAACTCAGTGATCTGAATGCACTTATGGAGACTGACATTGCCTGTAACAGGAGGAGGTGCTGAACCCTGTTGTTGTTGCTGTAATGTGGACGTGTAGAAAAACCACGAGTCCCAGTCAGTAGAAAAATGGCAAAGACCCCATTTAATGTCTTTTTCCCCGAGGTTTTTATATGTTAGTTTGCAAAAAGTGAGTTAGATGTCATAAAGTAATTGGTTCCCTGGCCATGCACCCACCGAGGGTGTTGGCCCAACTCCAGTGCATCCGTTCCCAAGTGTTTTTCTATTTGAAGCCGTAACAATCTGGGAAAAAAAAAGTGCAGGTGTGAATATCAATAAAACTGGTAACTTTGTTTTAGGTAACTTGCATGGGAAGGACAGAGTTCTCACAAAATATTAGAGAGCTGAAGAAATTCACTGCTAAAACTCTTACAGCATCAACATCCTGGTATGGAAAACGTGCTGGCTGCTTTACGGACACAAAGCTCTGAATCAGCTGCTGACAATGGTCCCGAGCTCATCACTCTGACATGCTGCCCTTCTCTTAAACTTCCTTGAGAAACACCAATCTTTTGCACCTCTAATAGCAGCAGCTTCTTTTCCTTTGGGTCTGCGTGACCCCAAGTCATAGACACACACATAAAACAGTACCCAGAGGCTGGCTAAGGCTTTCTAACAGCATCAGCCTCGTTTTTCATTTCAGGAATTCTCTTCAATTAAAAAAAAAAAAAAAGCGTATCCCCTGCTAAGGGGATTCACTGCTAAGTGAAGTGTTATGCATTCCTTCATCATAATTTTCAGCTTTTTTCCTCTTTTTAGTTTATAGATCTACCCAGAGTATGGGATAGTAGCTATATACCTGCAATAGTTTGGTCAATAATTATGATACCCCTGTAATAATTTGCTAAGTAGTGAATGGAATATCTTAAAAGTTGAAAGCAGTTGAAAGAATTCATCCATTTCTGCACTTCTTGAAACATCTGCTCCTGTACAGTGGGAATTTTTTGGTAGAAGGAAGAAGTCATGTGGGACTGCTCAGTATTACTCCAGAACTCTAACAGGTAACAGTAGAAAAGGATTTTAAAATATTCTATTTTAAATATATTATGGTTGTCTTTTAGAGCTAACTAAATTGAAATTAAGTTGTTGAATATTTACCATATCTATCTTTGTATGTTTGGTTGGTTGAAGGGTTTTTTTAGATAGTTTAACCTATTGATTTAACCTAGCAAAACTAATTGTGTTAGGAATAGAAGATTTTTAAATATCCTCATAATAAATTCCATCAAAGGTTGCTTTCTAATATAATTATATATACAGTTTATTGGTTCTGTATTCACTGCTGTCTCTCTTAAAAGGTAAATTACATGTTCTTAGGTGCAAGAAGTCACACTAAGAAAAACCTTAGGTGAGAACAAAAATGTACAGATTTACAATCTCACAAGGAACACCTCTAAAGTGTATTTGGCACAATGATTAAAGGTAATGCTTTTGTAGTTCATAAAATTTCAGTATTAGACAATAAAAGATCCTAAAATTAGATACAAGAGTTTCTAGGAACTCAGACTAGCTAGATTTAACTAGAATGCAATTTATTTCTATTATGTGTGTAGGGAAATGTTAAAGAACTTGACCTTCCACTATGTAGCATGAAAGCATTTACAACTCCATTAAATTGAGGATATATGTTTCTACTACTCTGTGTCTTCCTTTGAGACATTTAATTTTGCCAGCATTTACTTTAGTTGGAAATAAAAGGAATTCCATCAGTAAACTGGAAACACGAGTTAACGTGTCAGGATTAGGAAACATCATGTTTTCTGATTTTTGAATTTTTAATGGATGAGGTTCCGTGGCTCTGAAGCGCTGCACAAAAGGATTGCAGTTAGAAACTACCTTGAAAAAAGTGTCCTTATTCACAGGTATGTGCTTCCATTTTGAAAATTCATGGTTTTCTGAGGATTTATTACTACTAAATGGAAGTTGGTCACTATTTTATTATCTTATCGGTATTCTGAGTACTTTTATTTTGCTTTTGAAATACATAAGCCCAGCCATTATGAGCCATTTACCCTCTGCATTTATTTTCAGTTTTTTAAGCAATTAAAAAAAAAAAGAAAAGAAAAAGAGGTTGCAATTTACAATTATGATAATGTAAGAATATTGGAGTAAATCAATAAAAAATACAAGTTCCATGGCATTCTTTTTTTCCTTCTTTTCTTGCAAACATTGTAAACTACAGGGACAAATTAAGAATTAAACTGTATAATCAAATTCAGATTAGTTTCAGATACTGGTGCACTGCTGTTAGGTGAGAAAATAGTTTTCCAAATTGTCTAAAGGACAGGATGATACAACTTAAAGTACTGTCAGTCACGTTTGCTTATGATCTGGTAGGAAAATGGCAGCTGCCACGATGTCTGACAGAAACTCTTTGATGTTTTGTAGGAAACTATTTTGTTATTAGAAGTTGTATTGATTTCTCAAATTCACATTAATGTTGCAATTTCAAGTCTGTCATGGTGTGAGAATTATGCACGAAGCCAACAATGGCTGGAAGGATTAGCAGAGTCAAGAGGAGAGAAGGAGTCCTTTAATGTGTACATGAGCAGGCTCGATAGTCCTCAAGAACATTTCCCTCTTGGCCAAGACTCTAATCCTCTTCCAGGGCTGACTCAAGTGAAATCCAAGGAGCTTCAAGTCCTCGTCCCTGCCCGCAGGGAAGGCATTTTCTCTTCCATTGTTTCCACCAGGAAGGAAAGATGAAGTGAGGAACGGGGAAAATAAGGAGGCCAAATGATTTCAAAGGTCAAACAAGAAAAGAAAGTCAAGGACCCTCCCGTGAAGCTTTCTGAAGTTAATTAGAGGGTTGGTTTGGCATCTGCCAACAGTTCCTCTGACATTTAGATGGGCCTTTGGCTTATGTCAAGTGAGTAAGCTCCGGTTTATTTTATAGCTTTCCATATGTTTGTGCTCTTAACGCACTTTGAACAGTGTCATTAATGACTCTCTTTGTTTTTCAGCAGTCATTCAAACAAATTTTTTTTAAAAAGGGTTAAAAAGTGACTTTTCTCTTTTAAATACTTAAATGCAGCATCTTAACTTAGCAGGCCAGGTTGGATAGCTTAAAAATCTTTGGAAAGATTATAATGTTTATCCATACTTGGGGTTCAGGTTTCTAATGAGCAGTCACAGAAGTTACAAAGCAAATTTTAATTTTAAAATATTCACTTACGACTCTCTTCAATTTACCATTTCATGAACGTGCAATTAAAGAAAATAAGGTTATTGTGTGGACAAACTGAGAGCTAGTGGGTCAAAATGGTGGCAATGAATGGCTGAGATCCATGAGATAAAGACAACATTTTCTGCATTTTAATGAGTTCTTTAGGTTTGAATCAGGAACCTGCTAGGAAACCATTAAATTAAAATGATGGATAAATCCTTTTTATGCAGGTAAAAAAGAAGTCAGTGTTCTCAAGCAGAAAACACTGGAGTAAAGCAAGTAGTCCAACAGAGTAAAGCAGCCTGCTTTTCTGATTATCTTTAATTTTCTGATTTCAACATCTCACATCCTCTCTCTGTTTCCAGAAAACTTGATTTCTGAAAAGACGTACATTTCCTTCTGTTCTTTCAGTCTGGTGGTTTTTCATCTTTACCTTCCAAGAGATGATTTTTAAATATCCCAGAAGTATTGTTTCACAAAAGAGAAAAAAAAAGAAAAAAAGATTATTAGATGTGGACCTGGTGAAGACAACACCCTATTCTTACTTAAGTTGACCTTCAGGTATTTGTTAATGCGCTTAGACTTTTGCAATGTTATTTTAGCAAAACCACTGATGTTTATTCTTTTTAATTGAGTTTAATTGCCACATAAATTTTTCAGTTTGCAGAGGAAACTGCTCCCATTTATCCCTTTTCTATTACTCTCTGCAGCCAATTACAAGCCGGACTCCAGGGCTCCGGTGGAGCAAGGATGTTCTGCTGGGTCATCCCCACACATCACAGGTCTTCTGCCCAGACACAACTCCTACAAAGCCACTCAGCAGTGATGTTAAACAAAAGTTAATTATCACATGTGGACAGCGAGATGCCTACAGCACACTGTGTGCTGAAGCAGTCATTTGACAAAAGGAAATTATGCAGATTACCAGTGCTTGTGGAAATATAATTTTACCAACTTTATATGTTCAGATCCCCAAGATCCGAGGCCAATGCAAATATGTGAGTGAAAAATTAGGGAGTTTTCTGAGTGGTTCCTGTAAAGCTCATGGAGTATACATTTCAGTTGATAAAATGCATGACTGAACAAATCATGGTTACAAATGAAGGGAAAGCAAACCAATTTGCATTTGTGTTTTTTTCCTTTTCCCGTTTTATTTTTGCCAGGGGAGTTCCAATGTCCTTTATCCTATTCTTTGCTTCACTCTGGCTTCTTCTCAGCAACATTTCCTAAGTGTAAGACAAAACAACATTTAAATCAAGCCTTCTAAGTGAATGATTCTGCAGATTCTTTTGAACTAAGCTTTAAGCCTCTAATTTAGGAGATCATTTATCCTGAAAAGAATTATTTGTTCAAGCTATGTGCTGTTTCTCATTTACAGCACACAAACTGCCACAAAAACATCAGTGGCTAAATCACAAACTTCCTCATGGGTCCCCTGTGATTAAATCATTAAAACTCCTTCCATCTCTAAAGTCTTTATGAGAGTAGCTGCTGACAACATCTGGATACAAGTAAAGAGAGACTATTCTTTTGTCTCCTTCTAAGGTCTAACCAGAAAGGCTTTCTTTAGACAAAAATTAAATTTACAGCATAAAGCAATCCGTTTTCAGCTCTGTCCTGAAGGATAGATTTGTCACAGAGCAAACATGTTTTAGTTAAGGTGATGTGTATCTGTTGTGGAAGCTGCTGAAAGTCTCCGAGGTTGAAATTTTTCTTTGTGTATCCAGTTAAGACAAGGAAGGATTTGGTTTCCTCTATTGCAAGTTTCCAGCCTTGGAGAAAGAGCAGAACTATTGCAAATGAGGATACAACTCACCTTCCTGTTAAAAGCTCAATCCTATGTAAATCTCATAAGCTAATTTTGAAAAAGTTATATTGCTTGATAGTGCAATTACAAATAGCTTTCTAAAAATGGCTTGAAGGATATTGTAGTTTTTAATCATTTGAACACAGAAGGAAGTCTGCTGTAGTCACCTGGGGCACCACGAGAAAAATCTCTGCTACAAAGTTTTCTCCTTCTTTTTGGTGTCAGATATCTAATTGTCTATCTAAATTGCAATAAGGACCTCAAAGCTTAGGTCACACTTATTTCCAGTTAATAACATTTGAAGATAAGAGACCATTTTCCCCTCAGTGCTCCACAAAAAAAAACAACAAAACACAGACCAAAATTGTTCTTTTAAAATGAACGCGGTTAAATGAGATTCTGCAAAGGGTAAGGCAGAGTATTTATGATAATATATGCAAAAAGAAATCACTTGTCTGTGATTTACTTGGTAAATTCCTGAGCCAGTTTCCTTCAAACCCTTTTTTGCACAGTTATTTTAGTCTCGTGTCCTAAGGACAGGGTGTTGGTGTGATGGCATCCTCTGCCTGCTCTCCCTTGCTCCCTTTGGTAAACGCTGAATTTCTCAGCCAATTTCAGCCCCATCAGACAAAGGGACAGAAGTCTCAGAGATAATTAAGTTCCTACAAGTTTCGTGACAGGTGGTGTCCAGGGGATGGGGAAGGGCTCAGATTAAGGCTCTGCTGAGGAACACCACCAGACAGGTTCTGGTTTATCCCCCTGGTGCCCCTTGCAGAGGAGCTGGTGCACGACCAATGCAGGAGGTGCTGCAAATAAATCCGGGGTCTCTGGGGTACAGGCAGAGCTGGAGCCAAACAGAAGGGCCACAGAAAATGTGAATAATTAAAAGATGGGCAGTGACTGTTTTCCTGTGGGCATGGAAAGTAACTCAGGTTGTGTGAGGTTGGGGGGGGGGGAATGGAATCTACAAAATGAGCTGCATTAATTCTCCCAGTGACTTGAGATTTGTCAACAATTTGCAGAAAACCAGAGTTGGTGGGTGTAAGAAAATAAAAAACTTGCTATTTTCGGACAGCAGGACTTAGTAGCAGATTGGATGTAATTTCACAGCAATGATGATAAAACTTCATATCTGAGATGAAAAATAATAGGAGGCAAAAAGTCTTCAAACATTTATTTGAATTTAATTGGATATTTCACCAATTTGTATCCTTATTATTTTCATTTAAGAAATATTTTTTTTAATATTCTGTAGCCTAAATAAGACATTAAAGTAGAGTCCTTTTTCCTGCATGAATTGCCAAAAATGTCACCAAAATCTTTATAGCTGGAAGAAATCTCAACATTTTTAACAGGAGTGCTATTTGTGACAAAATTAACTTGCAGTATGATTGATAAGTTACAAATGTAGAAATTTAAATTAAATGCATTGAAATGAATAAGTTAATAATCCAGGTGTATATTTCACTTTTTACCAGAAGCGGTGGAATAAATGTTTCTCAGATCTCTGGGTATGGAATGGGTGATTACAAGTAGGGGAATGGTAAGTGAAGAATTATTTTCATTCTGGAAAGTCTAATTTAAAAGCAATGGATTTTTAAAATTCCTCTCAGGTAAAAAAAAGTGTAAGGTATTATAGAATGTTATAATTTTGTTCTTTTACGTGTCTCCTTTGGTAGTCAATTATAGACACCATATGTTTCTTGGCTGTTTTTTCTCCCAGAAAGAGAAGTATAGTGATGATATATATGCATATATATTCATGAGGTAGGCACGTAAAACTACACAAAGTTACAGAGTCCGTTGAAACAAACAAAACTTTCCTTAAAATATAAGTAGCTCCTGCAAATGGGAGCTCATGGGCTCATGGAAGATAATTTTTTTTTTTTCTAAATGCTGTTTGAAGGTTTATGAACAAAATATCTAAGGAGCCCTACAAGCAGTTGTTTCCTATGGTTTTTTGGAGATTTTTTTTTTTTTTTGTATTTTAGATATTTATTGGAATTCATAGTTTGGCCTCACCCTGGCAGAAAGAGAATTAAGCAGCAGCTCACTTATCTGCAATAGGTTTTGCAGATTAATGCAGTCTTGCGTTGTGTCTCCTGTATTCCTTCCTTTCAACTTGTCAGTATTCAGAGCAGGAAGAGTAACAGAAAGTTGTGTTTGAAGTTAAAAACAAAGAAAAACAAAACAAAACAAAACCAAAACAAAAAAAGCAAGCCTCTGGCAACTATCAAGAACTAACTGGGATCAAGATTAAAGATAGAAGTGGCAAAAAATGCATAAAACTCTTCGAAACCTCTAGGCATGGTGAGAGAAAGAACATGAAATGTTTATATAGATAAGGGAGCCCTAATGAAAGAACAGAAATTTGAGCACTGCTGAATTTTATCATGACATTGTCTGGAATAAGAAATGTGGATCAAAACCCCGACAGCCTCTCAGAAGCCGGGGAGCCTCACAGAGCTGTCTCCTGTGTTAATCAGCAAACAGCGCTCTGCAAAGAAAGGAAAGGTGCCACAGCAGCTGGGCCAGGGCTGCTAAATTGGCTGCAAGTTTGGGGTGCCTTTGTAGGGATTCAGTGGGGAAAGCAGCAAACCCAGGAAATGCCCTTCAGTGGCTAAGAACACAAAAGTGTTCAGCACTGCAGACTCACTGGGCAGAAATACAGAGTGTGTTCCTTAAACAGCCAGGGGAGGGAACAGCAAAGCAGTGACTGCTTGATGTAAATCAATACCATTGATCCCAATAAAAGCCATTTTAACACCATGTAAACTTATGAGAAGCCATAAGTTTTTCTCTTCAATGCTTTCCCTGTATCTTTGGAATAAGAATTTCTTCACATTTAGGTGAAGCCTGTCTTCCACTGACACCCTGGCAGCTAAAAACAATGGATTTTTTGTGGCCTATGGAAAATTCTAGAAAGTGGTGTTTAGCTTCAAGAATCTATAGGAAATTGCCTCAAGATATTGTTAAAATGCATGTGGCTGTTGTGTAGAGCCAAGACCTACAGTTTAACAATTTTTATAAAAACAGAGGTTGCTGAAAGGCTGTTAATGGAGGAGGCAACTCTGTAATTGAAGCCGTAGTAACAGAGCCATTTAACAGCAGTGATATTTGTAGCTGAAGAAGAATTTCCATTCTAGAGGAATAATGAAACACAGAAATATGTGGGAGTCTGTGAACCCAACAGTAAGGACAAAATTTATCTGTGTCATCAAATGGTTTAGAGAAAATATGAAAAATGTGTGGTTTCTTGTATTCAGAATATTAACAAAAAATAGAAATTAATCTCCCACTAATTTTTTTTGTGATCTTGCATTATATTAAAAGTCTCACAAGTACAGATTTTCTACTCTGATATGTTACAGTTCACTTTTTAATGAAAAAAAGATCTACCACGTAGCATATTATTCTGGATTTTGGCAAGACATCCATAAAAATATTTTAAATATTCAAGGGGAAACATTTAAATGCATATTATACTTTCAAAATAATTATTAGAATGGCACATATCCTCCCAATGTTTAAATTATATGTTTCCTTTTCAGTTATTACTGTAAATATGTAAGCTTTTTTAATGATCTCTAACAGAAAGGGTAGCAGTCCTCATATGACTTCTTGCTTTAAAATGCTACATTTTCTTTCCTTTGTCTGCATTTTGGACAGACTACTAAAGAAATTTTCTTTTTCGTTAATAAGGCAAATTGAGCTCCTCTAGACTTTGAATTGAAAGAAAAAAATATGCTGAAGTGTAATCTTAGCTGTATCCACGGAAACCAGTTGCTCCACTGGAGAATATTCTGTATTTCACTCAATAGACTTGTGCAACAGAAAAGAAAACTGGTTTGGACTGACTCATTATCCTCAGGAAAGCATAAAGTCTAAGGTTACCATAAAGGTGTTTGTTGTTAAAAACCGTTCAGTCTAATAGTCCCTCGTGTTTACTCTGGATTTCTAATCAGAGTCCTCTGGCCCATCTAGGCTGAACCTTTTTACTCCAGGTCTAAACCAACTTCAATCCCAAGGAACTCATTTTGTTGTTGTTTCATGGGTGGGTGTTGTTAAAGGGTCTGATTCTCCCAGAGAATTCACATTTCAGCAGAGCCTCGGTGTTTATTCCTCTCCTGTACACGGGGCAGCAAAGGCAGTGAAAACTGTTTTCCATAAATTGCTTCCCACTCTGAAACACCCAAATGGCTTTTTCAAAACTGCCTGGTGTTATTGTCCTCCTTTTGCTGCCTGTGTAAGGAAGGGATTGCAGAGTATAAATGAAGACTTTGTAAAAGTGTGAAATGTGTTGGTGTCAAGAGAATGGGAAAGAAGCTGTATCTGAGGATCCTGAAAGTTCCAGAAGGATTTGCCTGCTGGAGAGGAGAACAGGCTGTGCCCCAGCCGTGTGAGAGAAGTGCCTGAGCTGCTGCAGGGGCTGTGAAACAATTGCACAGATAAAACTGGCAGCCTCAGAATAGGCACAGAAAAAATTCACTGTCAAATTCCTTCAGAAATTTTGGGATTCTCCAGCTTTGCCTCGCTTTTCCTGATGTCTTTGTGAAATGAAAAGCAAGAAAAAAGCATTCTCTTCCTGGGATCTTACTGGGATCTCTTATCTCATACTGATGTGATTTTATTTGATGGTTCCTCTTTATGCCTTTGTGAATGAGGTAGCATTGCAGAAAAGCATTTAAAACACAGGATAGTTTATAATATTATAAAACTTCCAGGCACAGCATGAGCAGGAGGACATTACAGAAAGATTATCCTGAGCACTGTGTTAGGAGCATCATCCCCTTCTGTAATCAGATGCAGGCTCTGGCATAAATGGGGCAAGTGGACTTCAGGCTTTTGTGTGGGATGAGGTAAAATCAAAACTTAGGAGCTGAGAGATCAAGGTTAAGTTTTGGGTGGTTGTTTTTTAAGGAACAGGAGAAACAACCCAGTATCATTCCTGTTTCTGGAGCACCACCTAAATTGTGTGACCCAATTCAGATAAATGGTGAGTAAAAATGGATGAAATTCAGTCCTGTACAGTTTCATACCTCCAAAATATCGTACTGCTGCCGACTCAATGCCTCATTAATGTATAGTTACAGCAGCAAACTGCATTTCTGTGATTTTTCTCTGCCTTTCTGTGATTTTTTCTGTCATTGAAACAGGGCCACCCATGTTTGCAAAGCCTCGCAGTGCTTTTGTGCTCTGACCTTCTGCCTTCCAGCAGCCGCCTCTGTGGGCAGCTCTCAGAGGACCCCAGAACATTTCCAAGTGTGGCTTTTTTGGGCATGAATTCAAAAAGACCTGACTGTGCTGTGAAATGGGATTTCACAACTCCTTGACCAAGTCTGTTAGTGAATGTTAGCAAAACTCTCAGGATTCATTTTTGGAGGCCGAATAGGGAATATGATTGACTAGAGAAATCTTAGTTTCCAGAACTTTGAAAAACTGAGGTTATACAGCCCTTGTCGTACTGAGCCTCTTACAAAAAACAGTCACTTTAAGACCCAGAATTTTTGACTATATCTCAATTTCTGTTCATGTCTAGAATAAGGACTTATTTGGTATTTTCTATCAGAACTCAAGATATTCTTACAGCAGAATTTTACTGTTTAGAGAATTGAAAATTTAAAGGAATATAACTAAAAAGGATTTCTAAATATATATTTTATTAGAGTGTAGTCTCATTTTATTAATTGATTGACGAAGTATCAAAAGCAACTCATGCCAAAATTATTTCAAAAAGGAAATAATTTTGGCACGAGTTGCTTTTGATACTTGGTCTACATTCAGTTTCAACAGATCAATGTCTCTATTTCAGGCCACTATTAATGCTCTTACTCTGATGTAGTTTAACTGCCTAGGGTTTCTGATGTGGCCACATGTGATGTCTATAAAGGATTCCTTTTGAACATTTTTGTGTCCATTCATTTCAAAGAGAAACAGCAGTAGCATTTATTTCATCAATTAGAGAATAATATTGACTCGAATCAAGAAAGGTGTTTTTTTAAAAGATACATCAAACATTTGACTTCTTTTAAAGTCTTATTAGAATTTGCACAAAACTCTTTAAGTTGTCATTCCAGTGGCTTTTGTCTTCTCTTTTATTATTAACTAAATACTTTTGATTAATGCTTCTATGATTTTTATACGGAAACAAAATAATTGTTTGATCAGTGTATGAATTAACTAAAAAGCGATCAGTCTTCTAAGAAATGTACTAAGCACTGAAACTCACAGTCTGCTTTAGCAGTCCAACAATTTAGTCGGAATTCAAAGCTTTGAGACTGGTATCTGCAATCAAATAAATCTATCTATTAACCCTGTGAGTCTGTATATTCAGTATCTGAATGCTGTGGGATATCTCCCGTTGTCCAGGGAGTTCTTACCACTTAGGAAAGTTTTTCCCAGCTAATTAAAGTCCTTTAAAAAATCCCAAACCACAAATTCTTTGAAGATCCTGTGGCAGGATTTGGAGCAAGAACAGGTTTCTGATTATTTCAGTGGTAGAAACCAAGAAACAGCACCTTCTTTTAAAGTATGAGTGGATAGATTTGCAGAGCTAGTAAAGCTGGAATAGGAAACAAAATGAAAGCAAACTGTTCTGATTTCATTTCTTATGCTGATGAAGGAATGGACGGAGCTGTCGTGGACCCAGAAGGTGCTGGGGCTCTGCCCAGGCTGCCCAGGAAATGGGCACAGCCCCGAGGCTGCCAGAGCTCCACGAGTGTGAGAACAGCACTCTGAGGCACAGGGTGGGATCGTTGGGGTGTCAGTGCAGGACTCAGTGATCCCTGTGTGTCCCTTTCCATCTCAGGATGTTTCTATGATTTTTTTTTCATGCTGACATGGATCATGGATTGCTGAAGCTGCATTATACAGTTTTAAAGTTGTGACAAATGCACTCTGCAGTTCAAGGCAGGTGATGACCCCAGAGAATGGTGAGTTTGCACAAAGCAATACCACAGGTTTTCTATAAACTTTGAAATGCAGTTTTGAATGTTAAAAAAAAAAGTTATTTCAGCTCTTTTCCTAATTAGGCAGCAGTTTAATACCATCCAAACATATCTTTCTGTGAGAGTGTGTGGCAGCAGTGTGGTTGTTACATTCCCATCCTACAGAATGGCTGCAAGCACCCAGCTCTGTGACAACACTTGCTCCTTGTGTCTTTCTTTTTGTGGCATGGAGCCAACACGGTATTGGCAAGAGAGAGAAACACAAAAGGAATCCATGTAATTCTGCAAAGGGTGAGTTATGCTTTATTACCTCTCACCTGACTCCAGGAGCGATGTGTTCTGTCCTTGCAGAGGACACGTGGAATTGCAGAAATGAAAAGAATCATGTATAGATTGAGGAAAAACAGAAATGGCCCAGATCCCTGCCAGTGCCACAGCACAGAGCTCAGCTGCAGGTGGCATTGCTGGCTGGATCAGACAGCACTGGCTCTCCAGCAAAAGGGATCAAAATTAACATCAAAGTTGATAACTGCAAAGTACTAGAGCTGTTGCACTTGGGGGCAGCTCCCTCTGCTCAATTCACACATTTCCAACAGCACATCTTGGACCACTGATGATTGTGGTTGGACCAGTACAGTCCAGAGACACTTTTAGATTGTAAGAACTAAAACAAGAGCTGGTTCCAAGTATGAGTTTAGTTGGTGCAGTGTGTTGTCATGGAAATGTCTTGCTGTGGGCTTGTTTTATAAAATCTGTGCAGTTTATGTGGGGAAACAGCTCCAGCACCAAGGCTGAAAGCTCCATTCAGGTTCTGCTCCTGGGGCTGCTCAGGTTTGTGGTTGAGGGGAGGACAAACACCAGAGGAAGCCTGCAGTGAATCCTCTGCCAGCCCCCAGCTCTCGTGGCCTGAGCTGTCAGTGGGGACAGCCCCACGGCGCTGCTTTGGGACGGGCTGTGACCTCCAGAGGAATCCTTTCCAGCTGCAGGTGCTCCTTGAGCACATTGTGTGGGGCAGTGGCTTTGGGAAGTGGAGAGATGGAGTGACCCCTGCAGCTTTTTGCACAGATTGATTTTCATTCCTTCTGTTACCTGAAGGCATCAGTTGATCTGTGACTGTACAACGCTGAAGAGAATTTCATTCTCCAAATTAATAAACTTGGCCTTTAAAAGGAAAAAAAAAAAAAAAAAAAAAAGGGAAGAAAGCTTAAAATGTTTCTGAAACAGACATTAGTATTGGAAGAAAGAAAATAGTTCCTGTTATTTGGTTGGCATTAATTAAATGTTTATTGATTTCAGTGTATTTTTTTCCTGTTGAGGTATCCCAGATAGTTTTACCTAGGTCTTTTCCTTTGAGATCATGACAGAGGTTTAACAAAAGCACTGAACTCTCTAAATCTCAGAGATACATCTTCTTAGGGCTGCAAGTACAAAGTAATAGCCTTGATATGATAGTTTGGGAAAGCAGAAGTTTTTATTACTTCATTTAGCTGAGTTCCATAAAAGAGTAATCTCACCATAAAACAGGTCATGTCATACTCAAACACTCAGGAAGACCAACTTAACCTTGCAGCCTTCAGCCTAAAAGGGTTTGGGGTTTTATTTTGTCTTGGTTTTGGGAGAGTTCAGGTGTTTTCTTGAGAAAAATGGGTTTCTCCTCATTGCTACTTGCTTTGTTCAAGGCAAGCATCTGTCTGATGGTCAGCCCCGCCTGTTACATTCTTTGCAAGTCTAATGTTTATTTATTTATTTTATTTGGCAGTTTATCTGCAAGAACTTGCACAGGTTCAAGTCAATAAAAATGCTTTCGATATCAAGGTGAATGGGCACTTAAATGCAGTTTTTAAAAGCTAAACTATCTTTCATGTCACTTAAATTGCCTTACTCAAAGGCAATTTGGAATAGAGAAACATGCCTTTCCTTGTGTTGCCTTACTTCTGTATTCAGAAATGTTCAGTTTAACTTCAAGTTTTGCTGATAACTTTATGCATGAATGTGAAAGTTACCATTAAAGTTCTGAATTCCCACTCCCAAGGAAGAATTATTGAACACAATGAAGGATGTGTACTTAAATTATACCCTGAAATATTGAATGAGCCTGAGAGAGAAGCTAAATTTATTTTTTAATGCCATTTCTGAAAATGCACTCTGTTTATCATGAGTCATTTTCTGGTAAGCCCTAAAGTAGGGGTATTATACTTTAATATCATTTTCTGTAACATTAAATTTGCAATGGAGAAAGGCACTAGGTCTGATTCATCATCTCATTTCACCGCTCAGATTTCTTTGACTTCAACAGCACAAATTGGTGTAAGACAAAGGACAATCTGGTTTCCCTGCTCTTGCAATTTTTTCTGATTAGCTTTCTATTTTTCATTTCAGAATTTCCTGTGTTCTAATCTAAGTGAAATCAACAATGAACCAGTTGAAAATATTGAGGTTTTTTCCATTAAAAAATGCCCCAAGTAATCTGGATTTGATGGAAACAAACTGAAACTGAAGAGCTTCTCCTACAGCTTTAGAGAATATCTTAAAGAAGTATGATTTAGTTATAACTTAATTGTGATTCAAGAATCAGAGAATGCTTAGATGAGTGAAAGGAAGCTCAAAAAGACATAAACACAGAGAATAAAGCCACATTTACTTATTCTTGTCCAATTATTTTCTCAGACCGCTGGGTATGTTTCCCTTACTGGACTTTCATCTGATTTCTTTGGTGTCTGTGCTTTAACATAAATGAGGCTCTTCAGATTCTAACTCTCATTTTTAAGCATATTTTGGGAAATTGTTCTCTAAAGAGAAGGTGCCACTACTCAGTGACTAGTGCCAGAATTTCAGCCTATCCAATTGCTAAACACTCCCTTTCCCTCTCCTATTGATAATTCACTTCTTCAGCAATTCCTGATGGCTAAAAAATGTATAAAGTTACTATTTAGTGTACTAAAGTAACCATCTTAGATTGCATGAAAGATGAAGTGGTCTAAACCAACCAGACAAAATCCCAACTCCCCAGTAATTCTTTACTCTCTGCTGTCTTTGTTATGCCTTGACTCTGGATGGAAATATGTCCAAATTTTCATTCTTCAGGCTTATTGAGATCAGCAGGAGTCCTGTCAGACTTGTAACTCCTCATTTTTGTTTCTTGGTTTCCAGAGCAGAATCCAAACCCAGCTGAGCTTCTGTCAATGTGTGGAAAGATTTCTAAACTCAGAGCAGTAATTTCTACGTAGAAAACAGGGAGGCTGCTTTATCCCAAGGCTGAGCTTTTAAATCTTGCCCTTGGGAACTTAAGCATAGTGGATTCAACGTCTTCCCAGCCTGAAGCTCTTCCTGACAACAGAGTGTGGTGTGTGGGATCATTCCTGTTCTTTCCTCCTCAGAGAGGGATGGAAGATTCGGAGAGTATCAAGCAGGGTGAAAAGAAACCCAAAGAACCAGAACTCACAAGAGAAGTCTCAGTAAGGATTCTACACTTGAAAATTATTTCAGTTCCCTGCTGGGAGCAGTTGTGCTCTGGCTGACTGACTTTAATAAGTGGAGAGGCTGCTGTGTCCCTGTCCATCCCACAGTGTAAGCAGCAGCACAGTAACGGTGCAGGAGACACATCAGACTGGAGATGGTTATTAAATCTGGAGCTCATATTGAAGCTGGAGCTCATAAATTATGTACAAGTTCCCCAGCTCATCACAGCTCGATCCTCAAAAAATAATATGAACCACAGGGTCAGGGTAATTCTTGTCTTCCTGTAACTCAGAATCTAAATTACTCTCCGAGTAAAGCAGGAACAAAGACTGGTAGAAGTTCAGCTTGAATTCTTACAAGAGCAGCTTCTCACTAGGAATGAAGACTTTTAAAAACAGCATCTTTTGCTCATTATCCAAAAAAAAAATGAATAACAGAAATTAAATACATTTGTAAGAATGCAGCCAAAATTCAAGGGTGTTCACAGAAAAAAACGCCAACTTCTTGGTATTGTTCTTGGTCCAGGGAAGTGATGACTGCATGAGCAATTCCCACTGTTCTCAGCCCCTTGGCATCCTTTCCACCAAAGCAGTGAGAGCTGAGAGCAGCATGAAGAGAGAGAGCCCTGGTGATACCTGCTTTATTTATTACAAATGGTACATCCCCATGGAATACCACAATTCCCTGTGTGCTGTCCCAGCTGCAGCACGGTGAGAGACCTCAACATTGCACTCAGTCACTTAAACCTGACATTCTAAACGTTATTTAGAGGGGCAACCAGGTTGAAGGAGGGTGGAGTTTGCAAAGCAGAAAGATCTGAGCAGGGAACTGTGAAAGTGGAAATATTTATTGGTGATCAAGAGCATCAGAGATGGTGGGGCAGACCCCACATCAGGACATGGCCTTCAGGGCCTTGCACTCTGTGGTGTTTCACTGTGATTTGCTGGGTAGGACATTTGACTGATGGCATCAGATATTTTTCTAAATTAATGTTTTTTTAAATTTTTTGTTTTCTTTGGGTAAGTAGTCTTTTTGAGCTTCTGGGGCTTTTTTTTTTTTATTTTTTTTTATTTTTTTTGAACCTTTTTCATTATAGACAGTGCTTTCCTTCCTAAATTTCTGCACATGGATGTATTCAGATCAGTGCCTTGAAGCTGTTCTTTGTATCAATGTGCAGACCTTTCTTATCAACTAATGGAAATATTTAGTTATATGAAATAAATAGGAGGTCTTTAAGATTCAAGACTGACATTGATGCATATTTTTAGTGGTCAGCCAAAAATTTTAGACTAGCCTTGATACTGGAACAGAAAGATTCTTAGTGCTTGAGATTACCCATGGATAACTCTCTTCCTTGGAGAAAATATACATATTTTGTATGTATATTTTAGATGCTAAAGCTGGGATACTCCAAATTTCATATATAAAAAATGCTGTGCAATGGTAGCTACCATCATTTCTGTGTAAAGATCCCAGGCTTTCTGCTAACTTACACTACCAAAGTTCTTTTCAAGCATTTAAGGGTAGAAGCTATTTTTATTTGGACAGGCAACCTAATGGAGCCAAGCTGCTGTTCATGTGTGCTTGCCTCCTGTGTATGGTTTGCTCTTTGGAAGCAGAAGTGGTTGTTGTAGGACAAGATCTGCAAGGCCCTGCATGTCACAGCCCACATTTTTATCAGCTGGTCAGCATCCCACATTGTTTTTTTCCCTTTCCTCCCGTATTAGAAGTTTAAGCAGTTAAAACTTGGGCGTTTTTTGTTGGTTTTTGGTTTTGTTTTTTTTTTAATTGGGAGCAGCTGAAGCCATAAATTGTGCCTGATGAATAGACCAGTAATAGAGGGAATACATTCAGGAATATTAATGCACAAAGGTCAAATGGTGTGGATAGCAATACAAAGAAAAATCATTACAGGTGGAACATAAGGATTCCTTGATCTTATTCCTCCTCTTTCTCTGATAGATTAAAGATCTCTTTGTCTCATCTGTTTGATGCAAGAGGAGGCTGCCTTTTGTGCTGTGGATCTGATTATGCTGGCTATTTTGGGAGCTGTGCTCCAAAGCTGTTCACTGGCTGCTCCGTGTCGGATGCAGCTCTCTGGAAACCATTTGGGCAGGACGGTGCTTTGTGCCAAGCAGTCACTCACCAAGCAAAGCAAGCCCTCCCTGGATGCCTGTGCACGACTCCTCCAGCCCTCGAACAACACAGGAGCTCAGGAGTCGATTGGGAACCCAAATATCCATCCTTGGCATGGAATAATGAGATGTTTGGTGTGGCTGAAATCACCCTACAGGGCAAATAGTCAAAACCTTACCCCAAGCACGGCCTGGTTATAATTTCCTGAGGTTTGCTCATTGCCCAGCAATAACTTTGTGAGAGGAGCAAAGTGCTGAATTCAATGAATCCTAAGTGCCTTAATTTCAATGCAACCTTTGTGTGTTTTTTTAATTACTGGATTCAGCGCAGTAATCAATCCTACAATAAAGCATGTGTGCCCAACACTTACAGAGTGAACCAAGGAAGTGAATAAATCAGTGTCCTGTGCCCTACCATTGGAATTGTCCATAGCTCCACGTATTATCCAAAATCCGTGGGCAAAGTAGGCGTCTGATTCACCACCATAAATTGTGTGAGATTTGTAACTCCTGACTGTGTATTGGAGGAAATTTTAAACTGATTTTTTCTTTCTCGTTTCAGTAAGTGTTCCATCAGACTCCACCTGAAAACTTGCCTTGGTTTTTAGCTGAAACTTCCACATATCACCTGGAGGTGAGCAAACACTGAAACTCTTTACCCAGTTTCATTGATTCAACATGGGCTCACCAGTTGGTATTTTAGCTAATCCTGCTGCGCTGATGAATTAACAAACCATAGGATTTATGGTTATCCTAATTTTCTTCTCTTAGAAATTTAATTTCCTGCCAATGAATCCATGCTGATACACCCACTGTTTTTTTCCAAAGAAGGGGATAACCGCTCTTAACGTATTAATTAATGACCACATTTTTCAACAGTCAGGACCTGAATCTAGTTCTTTATTACTTTCATATATGCAAATTTTATTGAAAATACCTGTCCAATGGCAAATTCAACAAATTAATACTTCTGATATTCTTGCAGTCCTGGAGTCTCACTTATTGGAGTGCAGACAACATGAGAGTGTATGGCACTTTTACCACTGAGCAGCACAATATAAGAAAACACACTTTTTCTTGCAGTAACCTTGACTGGGCTTTTTGCATCAGACAAAAGTTTTACTAAAGCAGTTAAAATGTTCATAAGTGATTTTGAACATATTTTTCATTTCCTTTTCTGCCTACAGAGTAATTATGTGGATTTTTTTCTCGTTGCAGTAAAAAATTAGATATTAAACATTAGTTCTTTTAAAATGCATTTATAAGTGGGTGGGGAATAGTCTCACGTGTTTGGTTTTCAATTATGATTTACAAGTTTAGGGGATTATGGACAGCCTCCCTTTCAAACATGTGCTTCCGCTGACTTTAAATAACATTTTCCTTTCAAAGCCACCTCATTAAACCTATCATTACAATTTCTTAGTATCTGTGCTCAGCAAAGCAAGCAGACTGGCAAAATTTGGCTCAACAGCAGTGAGATTAAGGCTAAAATTTGATTCCTGCAATATTTAGTGTGCAGAACACCAGGTTTTGTCCAAAACTGGAGGAAGTAAAGCACGAGGGGCTCAAACACCTCTGTAGGTCCTATGGATGCTCGTGGCTGCTTGGCATGCTGCAAACTCCATCCTGCTGGCAGTGCTCCTCAACAGGTGCTGAGCATCTGCATCTTTTAGGAAGTTCCTTGGAGCTGTGGGTGCTCAGAGACAGCTGTGAAATGGAGCTGTGACTCTCTCAGTTTGCACCTATATTCTCCCAGACTTAATGGCACTGTTCTTAAGGGGAATATTAGAAAAGAAACCGGAGGGACAGGAGAGCTGTGAAAAGTTGTCACTGTTCAGATTAGGAGTCCTAAGTGTGAGTGTCCTTATGTGATAAATGAGGGATGGAACACTGACAGTTTAATCACCTGCTGGCATCTTTATGTTTGGATATTTGGGGCTTTTAAATAAAGATTATTAGGGAATTAGCCAGGGAAGTTGGTAGCTAAAATAACTCAAAAACTGATTAAAAAAAAAAAAAAATTGTAACTGGGCTCTGACACAGGATCAGCCAGCAGTGAACTTGTCCCCCGAAATGATGGGAGTCTGGCTCTATTTCCAGCAGCTTTGTCTTTATTCTATTTTATAAACTTTGGTTTCGAATGGCCATTGTCATGAGGAAAGGTCTTCTCACTCAGAGTGCTTTCTTGATGAGAACATTAAAAGAGAAGAGAGAAAATTGTTAGAAATAACTGAAGTGCTCTTTAAAAACAAACACATTTTCTAAAAAGTCTACAGATGAAGAAGTTTTTTCTTCATTTTATCAGAACACATTCACCTGCTCAATAGGAAATAGAAAGTAACAAACTGCTGTATTCAGCTCACAAATCCCACTCATCAATATCTCCACCAGTGACATAATCTGAAAAGTAATTCGCTTATTGGCACATTTAGCACTCCCTATTTTATGCATCACTCCGCCAAGACTGATTGGAATCACAGCAGCCAAAGAGTCAGATTTACAAATTCTAACAAGCCCCATCCTCTGGTTCCCCCATCCTCAGCAGAGTGCCCTCGCTGAGCCCACGGCGAGGGGATCAATGCAATTATCAGCCCCTGACACATGGCGAGCAGCCCCGAGTATTTTCACATGAGCTAAATTGAATGGGACACAAATCATTGACTTCTGTCAAGGCAGCCAGAGACAGCACCTGAAATAGAGCGAGATTCACAGGGGGATGACAGGAGAGGGGTGAGGAAAACAGAGCTGTGTGGTGTTGATACTGCTCTCAACAAAAATCACTCAGCCCCTGTGCAGCTCAATATTTGCTCTGTCACTGGGGCAAAGTGCAGGGCAAGCTGCATCCTCTGTGTTTTCCTTATTTATGCAAGTGTTTGCTGACTGGTTTTCATATTCCTTCCAGAGGGGAAATGCCCTTACTCTGTTTAACAAGTCAGTTTGGTAAAAGGGAATCAGGAGTGCTATAACTGCTGCTGGCAATCCATATGGAAAAATAGCAAGCATTTCAACAGTCCAAATGCTTCCTACTCTCTTGCCAGCCTCAGCAAAGAAGATAACAATTTAAAAAGATAGAAAATGCCACTTTCACTTTTTTTTTCTTTTCTTTTTAATCCAAACATGGAGTGTCATTTTATGAAAAAAAAAAGTAATAGTGACTTATTTTAATTTGAACACTGGAAATTCATTACAGCTCATTAAGGCCCCATTTGTAGATGAAAAGGAAGTGTGGTTCAATGTGTTTAGTTCAGCCTGTTTGGCACATAAAGAGAGAGCTGCACCACCCAACTTCAAGAGCTTTTGGTGTCTAAACCAGAAACTAATCTTCTTAAGCCTCCAATGGAATTCATGACAAGAGAGAGAGAGATTTCTCCAGAGGGTAATTCAGAGTAAGAATTTAACTCAGGTACTTTGCATTGGACCCTCCAGAGAACACCCAGGTTCTCCTTTTAGGTGGGAAGTGTGTGAGCAGCTTTCTAACTTGGGCACTTTAGTCAGGGAAATGAAACCCTTTATCTCAATCAAGACAAACATTTTCTTGCTAAATAATGATTTCTCTGTAAAACACAATTTTCCTATCTCGAAATAGTTTGTGGGTATTGGTAATGTTGAAAAAAATGTAATTCTGCAGCTAGAATGAGTGTAGGAAAGTACAGTTTGCTGGTGAGTGGTGGTTGTGCTGTTTATAATTAGTGTATCTCATTTCATTTTCACTATACTTGTAGAAAATATGGATTGAGCAGACTGTGAATGTGCCAAGGTTAAATATTTGCAAGAAAGAAATGCAGCAATGATAAACAGAGATGTAATTTTGCTTCATTAAGTGCTTTTGTCACCCTGTTTTAGCAAATATTTGGAACAGTTTTGCGAGATGCCCTGAATGATACAGGTTTGTTCAGATACAGAGCAGCTGAATTCCATATGATGTATTATTTAATTTTTTTGTCAGTCTTCATGTCAATAGGTAGTTTAATATAACCCTGCAAGCCATTTGGTTTGACTGATATGCCTTTAATGTAAAGTATCATTTGTTTTGAGAGCCACTGAAATAGGGGAGTTGGCAGAGGCAGAGCATGCAGGGAAGGACTTTGGCAGAAGGTTCAAATACGTTTGATTGAGATTTTGAGCAGTTGCAACGATAAGGAGAGAAACTGAGTAAAAATCAGAAGTTCATTTCTTAACTTTCAGTCCACCAGGGCCCCCTGACTGCTGTCTGCCAGTCCAGTTTTTCAGGAAAAATGGAAAACAACAACAAAAAGCTGCTGCCTAAAGACTCACTTCACCTCTTTTTGATTTTTCTCCCCTTTTCTTCCCTTGTGGTTGTCAAAACCACCTCATTCTTTCCATTATCCCAGGCCTAGGCACTCTCTTTCCATAGGACATTTCCTTCTAAATGCCTTTTGGCTTTTACTCAATCCTCCATCCATCTCTGAAAAGCTTTACAGAGAACAGCTCTGTCAAAAACTCTGGAGAAACAAGGCAGCTTTCAGACCTTTCATACACTGACTGCACAAGCAAAGAGTAGAGAAATATATAAAAAAAAAAAATAGATGATTTTTAGGGGCCCTTCCAACCTGAACCATCCTTTGAGGCTGTGAAATAAACTTATCTGAGTACACAAGGTTCTCATAGACTTGTGGGACTCTATATTCAGGAGAAAATACTCTAATACTCAACAGATATTCTTATCCACTCTGTCCTCCATCCGACAGCAAAAAATATGCCCTAAAACCCACTTTTGGCTTCCATTTTTCATGTGTTTCAAAGGCCTAGGAAAGAAATCAGCCTCAAACCCCACAGCCTGTAAGCTAAGCTCTAACTGGACAGAGCAATGCACTCCCCCAGTTCTCCTGATAAAGGTTAAAAATAAACCTAAATAAAGGTTAAAATAAATAATAAAGTTATTCAGGGTATTTCTGTGATTTGTAAGTCTGTACACACACACACAAACCCCCAAAAACCAACAAAACCCAGAAACATTAGATCAAGGTTATAACATTTCTCATTTTTCAGAGCAGAAGAGCCCTTTCTGAGTTTAAGCTGCTCCACACAGTTTTACCAGTGAGAAGAAGGGTTAAAATGAGTTTGGATATTGCTGTGCTGCACAGCAGCCACTGGAGCACAATTAACTCTCAGCCCTCTAATCTTTGTAGAGCAGATTTTTCTTGCCTTCTTATATATAAGATGCTGTTACCTAAGCATGAGTGCATGATTAATTCATTTCAAGGCTTACATCATACTTAAATGGCTTCTAAAGCAATGAGGCAACTGAAATATGGAGAGGCATCATATTCATATTCAATATTCATGTGTTGTATCAGATAATTATTATTAAGAGACTTTGTGTTCAAATTCAGATGCTTCCAAAAGTGGCTTTAATAAAGCTTACACCACATTAAGTGTTGGAAGGACAGAAAATGTATTCGAGTAAAATCCAAACAAGATTTAGAAATGACTTCTCCTCTGACTTATAAGGAGCTGGATTTCAGAGCACTGTTACATATGGGAATCCCACACTAGATATTCCACATAATGACTTCCTTACTGCATCTTTTCTACTCTCTTCTCAAGAAAAATAAATTGCAAGGCTTGTGCAGAGAATCTCTTTTAAACTGAGCAAAGGAGGAGAGAGATGTGTTCAAGCTTAATATTGTCAAACACAATTTATCTCCCTTTATTTGGGGGTTGATCATTACAGATGAAGATGTCTTCATGTCTGGCACGAAGTTTTGCAGTGAATTATCAACTAAACTATGATGCTTGCATTAAAGAAATTCCAGTCTATTTGTACCTGCTGCTTGGGGGTTTTTTCAGCTCACTGGAGGAGGTTTTCTGTGCCACGCAGAACATGTAAACCTGGTTAGGAAGAGGCTGGTAATTGTCCATAATTCAACCTTGGATTTATGCAAAGGTCAGTGCACAGAAAAGCTCATGGTAACCGCACAGCAAAACAATGAAGGTTCAACCCTGTCCTTAATTTCATTTTGTAGCCTCCCCAAAGCCAGTCGTGTCTTAAACTGCAGTAAGTTGCTAAGACTTTAAGTACCCGACTTCAGAGCTGTGTGGAGGTTTTGTGAGGACAGCGAGAGGAAAAACAATTGGTCCGGGGAGCATTCAGATAAAACCGGCCCTTATCGCTTCTGTTGTGCGGAGGAAAACAATTTAACAGCCCTGAAGCTTCTCTCCCATCCAGGGTCTGGCCCCAACCCTGCCCCAGCTGCTGCTGCTCTGCTGTCCATTGGTTCTCTCCAGCACCACCTGAGCCCAGGTGAGCGTGGAGCAGGGAGCAGCAGCGTGTGCTGAGAGCGCCAACCTCTGCTGGAAACTGGAGCTGAAAGAGAAGTGTGAAAAGAAAAAGAAAAAAAATATATATATATACATAAGAGGGAAGGGAGTTCAGGAGCTCTCAGGAGCTCAGAGTGCTGGGATGCTCTAGCAGCCCTCCCTTCCACTCAGACCTTCCACAGATGGGAATGGAAAGCAGATTAATGTACAGATCCTCTCCCAGTGATTTTTCTTTTTAAGAGACTGGTTCACCACTGGCAAAATATCCTTTTCCTTCCCCCTTAGTATTTTTATCTCTAGTCTTATTTATTTTTGCAGCATACTGGCTTGTCACTTATATGAGAGGCATTTATTTTTCCCCGTAAAAATCACTCCTCCCAATGTGTTTAATCTCTGCTACTTTATTAAGTAAGCTGTTTTTAAAGAATTAAATTAAAACTAAAGTCAAGAACTATTTGCAGACCCATACTTAAGCAAGTAGCTACAGCAGGATTAAGGAAATCCACAGATACTGCAAAGCATGTCCTTCAGCTCTGGAGCCACGTGTGGTATCCCCTCATTCCACACAGATGGGAGACCCTGACTCTGCCCCCCAAAATGGGCAAACTTGTATTGATGTTGTGCCTGCCCAGCCACTGAGGGCTGCTGCACCTTAATCAATAAAAGGAGCAGGAATTCTGATTTTTCAAGGCAGTTGGAATGTTTGCTCTCATAGATTTAAAGATGTATAATAGTTATTGCATTGTAAATGATAAGGATTGGAAATAATTAAGTTTGACACATGCTTTATCCCCTTTATTGTTCTCTAAATAAAGCTCCAGTGTGCAAGGCAGTCACCTGGGTGAAAAAAGACACAGGAGAGCAGCAATAAAACAGGATAAGGGATATAAAACCAGGAAACAGGTAGTAAACACAAGTTACCATTTAAAAGGTTCATGCAATTACTAAGGGGAAGAAAAAATATAATAGCAACATCAATAGTGAACAAAGTAAGTAAAAAGGAAGGTTTTTTCAAAATAAATAGTGTTTGGGTTAAAAATAGCTTTATGAAGCTGGTGTAAGAAATAATAGTTATGCCAGGATTTGAAATCAAGAAGCTCTTTCCAGCCCTGGAGAAATAAAAAGGCTGACAACTCTAACTGGGGAGGATGAGAAAGTCACATCTACTGAAAGTGTACAGTGCAATCCTCTAGTCTAGGGGACACGAGCTCTGGAGGCACAGAAGAACTGACTGTGGTGTCCTGAACCACAATTAACACCAACATTAAAAAGAAAAGAAGGGTTGCACCAAAAATTGAGGTCATAAAATTGCCTCAGTACTGGATAAGGCAAAAATCATGATTTGAGAGTTATAGATCAACTGGGTTGATATTGTTTGTAAGCAAAATAAAGGCACAGTTGGGTTGGGACTTTAGGATATCTAATTATTATAATGCTTATCCTTGTATTGCATGTCTGGTTTTGTGGAATTTCTCTTTTCAAATTTTCTATGTTGCCCCACTGTGACAAACTTGCTCACCTGCTCAGGACAGACAGGCAGCATTTTGACATCTGGAGTTCTCCAGCTTCTTTGTGATTGCAAACTCTCATTAAAGGGAACAACAGGGTATTTTTCAGATTAGATTTAGAAGTGACTCCCTCACAGAAAACAATTTTAAGTTGCTGATGGGCAGAAAAGAAAGTCCTGGGCTGTTGGTGGTAAACATTTGCTGGAGACACATTGAGAATAAGCAAAGTTTGCAAATGGTCCAATATTTCTGTGGTAAGGAATGATGGGATGGTGAGACATTAACCCAGAGCAAGGGGTGGGCTCAGCTGGTGACCTGAGTGGAGAGGAGCAATGCAAGGGGAGCCTGCTCCTGAGCCAGCCCATCCTTCCTCGGGGGAGAAGTTACAACTCCATTAATCTTCCTTCTCTCTTCTGCTGTGTCTGCTCTCCAGAATGACCTGGGGCACTTAATTAAATGGTCACAATTGAATACTGATATGCACAGTGATGTACACTTCCAAATGAAGGCCACACACTGGGTTTGGGAAGTCGGAGCCCTCGTGTAGAAATGCAGTGAGTTAAGAAGGGTTTAAAGGCTCATTATGAATTTATATCAACGTTTTAAATTCACTGCAGAGTTAACTGGAGAAATAGTCCCAAGAATGAGCAATCTAAAAAAGAAAAACTTCCTGCAATCAATGCTGTACTGGATGGCAGTGGTCTGCTGGGGTTTTTTTTCTGTTCTGTTGGAGGTTTTCAGGGGGTTTTCTGAGAATTCAAATTCTTTGAGTAATTGAAATTGCTGTTTGTTAGAAGGAGGTCAAATGGCAGAGAGAATCACAATAATATTTCTGTTCCTGTTTGGTGCCAAGCCTGCAAAACTTGTCTGGAAGTGATCTGAAGTCATTGAAGGTGTTCCTCAGAGAAAAATCCAGCCTCTACATTTTAAGAAGGAATTAATTATCTTCTGGTAATTGATGGTACAATAAATTGATATTTTAGAATTAAAATCCATTTTCTGATGGCTGAAATTAGGTGAATTGGATGTCACCTGCTGTGATATAAAAGCTTAATAGTGTATTTTTTTCTATTTGAAGTGGTACTAATGTAATATTTAGATACAGAAAGGTTACACAGAGCTTTTTTTTTTTCTTTAGACTCTCTGCTCTGCTTTTCAGGAATTGCAGAGATGCCATGGCTGTATCATTGTATTAGGAATTGCCACATAATTTGGGCCACACACAGAACATAACCATTAGTGCAGCTCTGTAGTTATTAAGTGGGAGAATGACAATGGGTTTGTTGAGCAGCATCATTACTCATAAATGCTCCCTTTGTTATCTGCCATTATCCACTGTATTTTTCTTTTAGAATGAGTAACAGTTAAGATCAAAACAATTATGCCAAATGTTGAAAGTAATTGTACAATATCTATACTCAGACACAAGATTTATGATAGATAATAAGAGAATGGTCAAAACACAATTACACATGCAATTTGTTTTATGGTACACGGCTTTGTGTGACAAAACTGCTTCAATTCATGTTTTCTTTCTTTTTTTTTTTACTTTTTGTTTTGTTTTCTTGATTTTTGTAATGTCCACTACTTTAAGGATAAGCTAAATTCAGTTGTTTTTATGAACTGCAGTCCACCTTCGGGTGGGAATCATTCCATTCCCTTGATAAGTGTAGCATGAAGGCTGATGCTTCTGCTGCTATCATTTGGAAGAGCTAACTCTCAGGTTTGGACAATTATTTTCCTTTTTTGTTGCCTTATTTTAAGATATTCATACTGTGGAATCAATCCATCATAACAGGAAACTTTCCTGCTAGATCTGTGGTCTTGTGATACTGGGTGAGAAATTGTAGCAGAGAGAGAATCCTAATTTGTGCAGGGTTAGGATTAAAGACTTGGATAATTATTTTGTGCCTTGTCATTATGTACGGAACAATCTGCAAATGAACACTTTACAATGCCATGATTGCCCACTAACTGATGTTAACACAATTTCTGTTTCCAACTAAACTGTATAAGTGGATTTCTCATTAAAACCTGGATAATTTATCAGGGTTTCTGGTTTGTTTGTAGTTTTGTTTCTTTTTGTTATGTAATCTGATCTAAGGATGCATGTAGAAATCTCTGTTACAGGGGGATTAATGGAACTTTTATGATCATAGCCTGCTTCCTGCCAGTGCTGTTATTTCTGTGAGCTCCTGGAGTCTGTTTTAAGACCTCTGTGAGAAGCATTGAACACCATCATCACACTGTAGGGCTTTCTGAAACACGGGGATTCTGCTGCACCTCTCTAATACCATTTATTAACCTCTATTCTGAATTTTTGTGCTGACCCCTCACTGCCTCATCTTCTCTGGGATGCCACAAACTGGGAGAAACTGGGAGTGTGTGGATCTCTGCTGGTTTTCCTGCCCAGCAGAAGTGCAGGTTTAGTAGGCACTTGAGCTCCCCCATCCCTTGCCAGCACTCTGCTGCTGGCAGAGTTAAAGCAGCTGCACTCCAACTGGAAGCATGAACTTCCTGTTAAAAAAAAGTAAAAGTAACTGCTGGGAAGGAAGAATGAACTCTGGATGTCAGAGGTGCCCTGACAGTGCAAAACTTTAATGGAGGATGAGCTGCTGCTATTTTTTCCGTGCTGAAATGCCTCCCTGTTCTACTCAGACTGACAGGCCTGAAAATGAATGATTTTTCCTCAGTCATGATGGATGCTATTTGTAGACATATTGTAACGTAATGGACAAATAACTTCTCTTAAAGACTTGTCATATAATTTGAAGGGGGAAAAAAATTGTACCTGAGACAGACATTTCTATCTATATCCTCTGGGAATAATGAGACCTTAGAGCAGAGTCTAAGGCTAAGAGTTGGTTCAAAATACTGTGATGTGATGTGCCCTTATCTTTTTTCCCAGATAAGACAGCCAGACTGTTTCTTGCACAGAAAATCAAAGAGCAGGCTGTAAAATCACAGGAAATAAAACCCAATAACTGAAATCTTTCCTTTCCTTTGAAAAATATTTCTTCCAGAAATTCTCTTTTATTTTCCTCTCCTTATCCCTTGGTGACCCCCACTTACCTGAACTGCAGTGACCACAGCTGAATCCCAAATAATTCATCTGAATGTGGAAAATAGAAACCTCCCTATTTAATTTGAAGTCTTTGTGCTGTTACTGAGCTGTAACCTTGTGCCTGCACGAAGCACAGTGGAGCTGCTGTGACCCCGACAGCCGGCTGGGAGCTGGGAAAGAGGCCACAGACCTCTGAGAATATTCCAGGCTGAGGAGAAACCAGCTCCAGGACTTGAGGAGGGGCAGAGCAGGGGCAGTAGAGTCGTGGTGGCATTAGAGATGTGTCCCCCTTAGCACAGGGCACAGGCACTGGTGTGGAAAGGAGCAGCACCTTCAGCCAGCAGCTGATTTGCTTCCTGTTATCAACACAAGAGGTCAGGTGGCTGCTGTAGAACTCTCTGCATTGGTGTCAAAAACCTCTTTTCCTCCTAAAGGGCCATAAAGTCACTCAGTGCCCAATGGGAGGAGCTGGCTGGTGCCTCCCAGGGGTTCCAAAGTCTGAAGGTGCTCGTGGTGGGCTGCAGGAGGCTGTGGTGTGTCCCAGCTCCCTGGATCTGCAGGAGAGCATTGTTCCCATGTGGGACATCCCTGCTGTGGCAGAGAGTCAGGGACTGCCACTGTGGGGTGACTGTGATGTGTCCAAAATGCCACAGCCCTTAATTTTGGTGTTCTCCATGTAGGAAAACACCACTTGGCAAAGAGTTTAGAGAAGGCTGAAGAATGGACTGGGAGATGTGATACATGAAAAAATATCTGACAAAGATTGGCATCTGTCAGACATCACTGAGCACATCAAATGCTGGTCACAACAAGGGCTGTGATTTATTTTGAATGTGCACAGTGACACACACAGAGGATGTTGTAGTCCAAAGAGTGGAATCAGGGCTTGGCTCCACGATGCTGGTGCAGGACAATCTGCCTCTCTGCCTGTCTGCCTTGCAAATTGCTGCCTGGAACTGATAAATTGCTTTTTGGTCATTAACAAGAGACTCCTGGTTATTTCTGAGTCTCTCAAGGTTTCACAATTGCTTCTTACTGCAGCCTCCTCTCTTTGAGGGGATGGAAAGACTGACCCATGGAGGAGGAAACAGAGGTGGCTGCACTGGGGTGAAATGTCCAGGCTGACTTCATTTTTGTCTTGATTGACACAGACTTTTGACTAGTTTATTTTTATTTGGCAAGTACATTGGATTATCCATACGAAAATGTCAACTAAAATTCCAGAAATACATTTCAAAATTTGAAAAGAAACATAAAATAGAGGGGTGGTTTTTCGTTTGTTTTTGGGGTTTCTTTAGTAAAAAATATTTATTTTGAAATAACATCTCATCTAAACCTGGCTAAAACTGAGTAGCAGTTTTAAGGTTAAAGTATCTATCTAAAAACAAAGGTTCATTTGACTCAAAACACATCTGTTGTTTGTTCTAAGCAAACTAGAAATTGATTGACCTAGAATTGATTAAAAATAGTAGTCTCTCACCAAGCCAAAAACTAATAACATTTTTCACAGATCTAGTAAAGTACATCTTAACATTATAAACTAAAATAGCTGAGCTGTATGCGAAATCATATTACAAAATCCCTGTTGCCATTTATGAAGAGAATTACTGTTTGCAGCCCCTAACCACTTCATATATGTCATTTCTCTGAAGGTAATATGATTTTTATTTACTGGAAAACTGTCTCTGATGAACAGACTGTAATTAATTAAATACATTAGTCTGTTTTGTTTAAAGTATAGACCAGACTTACAGGATGGATCTGTTTCTAATAGAGAAGATGTGACTGGTCCTTGCCCAGATTACTGTAAAGAGGAAAGAAAAGAAAAGAAAAGAAAAGAAAAGAAAAGAAAAGAAAAGAAAAGAAAAGAAAAGAAAAGAAAAGAAAAGAAAAGAAAAGAAAAGAAAAGAAAAGAAAAGAAAAGAAAAGAAAAGAAAAGAAAAGAAAAGAAAAGAAAAGAAAAGAAAAGANGAAAAAAAAAAAAAAAAAAAAGAAAAAAAAAGAAAAAAAAAAAAAGAAAAACCAACCAACCAAAAAAAAAAAAAAAAAAAAAAAAAAAGAAAAACAAATCAAAACAAAAATCAATCAAAGAGACTGGAAAAAAAGCAGTAAATTCATGGTTTTTTCTTCCCTCGCTCACAGTTTAGTCAAAATATTCTTCATTTCAGCGAGTTTCTTGCCTGATAGGGAAAATAAGAATTGGAAGGGGATTATACCCATCATGTTCCAGCCCAGGACCGTGGCTTCCTATGTTGCATAGATCCTTGATGACTAAATTTCCCTGGAGTGTTTCCTACAGTGTTAACTGGAGTGCAAAAAGGGCAAGGGCAGAAGTTTCAGATTTTGCTGCCTAACTCAAGTCCCTCATTTAAAGGCTATTTGAAGGTTTGTAAAACTTAGCACTAAGTGTCTTTAGAAAGAGATGCACTGGGAATTAAAGAACCTGAATTTCAGCTTTTATTGTTGCTATTGAAATGACAGTGGAATTGGAGCCCCCAAATTAAATCATTGACCACGACCCTCATTAAAAGTCAATATTTATGGAAATTAATGAATTCTGGGATCTGAGAAACTGAAGCATTACTCTGTCCACAGTGAAACAATGACTCTTTCCATGGCATGCACATCAATATTTTAATAGCCCCACTGAGGCAGAGTACCTCAATTATACCTTCACTGTAGTACGGTGAACTGTTTGTAAATATCTGGAAAAAAATTTACATTTTCTCCTTCTTCTTTCTTTTTCTTTTTTTTTTTTCTCATGGAAATGGAAAATCCATTCTTAGAAATGCAAATGAGTCCAAATCTTACATAAATCTGTTTGCACGATCCCCTTTTTTTGAGCTTCTATGGCTAAAACGAGTTAACAGAAATGCAAACCAACTCTGATGGAGGACAAAAAAGCCAAGTGACCGTGGTTGCTCTGGAAACAAATTGCCTTTCTCTGTGAGTGTGTGCAGGAATACATGAATGTGAGAGGGAGATCTGTGCTTGGCTCATAGCAAGCTGCATATCTGTGCATGTCCATCTCCGTGTGCATCCCTCCCTCTCCCAAATCCTCCACGTGTTTTATTACCCAAGGACCTAGGCAGCTTTTCTCCCCTTTAAATTTCATTAATCAGCCTCGTAAGTGGAATGCTTCCCTTGAGTGACATTTTTTATGTTAAAATTATATTGTATTTGATTTGAAAAGCAACCTAATTAAGGTAGGCTTCCTGTAAGCTATTTAAGTCTCATCTCCCCGTGGAATCGTGGAACATTTAGAAAAATAATGAATTACATCTTATATAATCTTTATTGCTACTTTTTAGAATGAATAATATATTCAGTTTGGGTTGAAATAACATATCCCTAAGGTACAATTCGTTTCCACAAATTACATTGGTCCCTCACATATAAGATTATTAAGCATGAAGAAGAAAGTTATTGGGTTCCCTGTGCCCCCTAGGAATAGCATTTTTCCCTTCACATCTGAGCTCTAAATGCAGCCCAACTCAAGACAAATCTGGTAAATAGTTAAAAGAATGGTGCAGTTGTTTGGACTACCTGTTAACCTCGTTATTTCAAATTCTCCTCCTCTTTATTTGGAATACACAATTGATGTGTACAAAGGGAAACACAAGGAACAGAAATACTGCTGTGATTTCCTGTTTTTATAGGTTCTGGATGGAGTTTTAGGTATCTTTCTAGCTTTACCCATCTTTTAGTTGATTAAAATAACTCAATGTGATTCACTCTGACTGTCAAGGAAGGTTTGAGTTATGATTTCTAGACAAAATCTGGATTATACTGCAGTATGGAGTAGGGAGAAACATGTTCAACACAGAGTTGTCATTAAATAATTTATAAGTCTGATAGTTCCTCTGGAAAAGGCTTGAATAACAAGTAATGTGATGAATCATGGAAAATAATTTGCAAGGGATGGAACAAAAGGATTTTTTAAAAATCATTGCCTAAGATAGTCTTATGGTTCTCAGCTGTTCTCTCTGTAATTACATTAAATAACCTTTTGGTTTTTTTTCATGAAGGTGGAGGTACATATTTGTTCCAAGTCACTTTAATAGGTTGACAAATATAAATACTGCTGTTCAGGGCTAAAAAAATCCCCTCTAATTTATTTAAAAAAACACAGCTCGATTCTTCTTTATACTAAATAAGTAACATAGTAAAATGAAAAGTAGATGATGCAGTATTTTCTGTCATACATGTTGGTTCTGTTAAAGCATTTTAGTTAAAGTAGTGAAAAATGATAGAGTAATTCTTCAAATGTGTTCATAACTATATCTAAAAGTCCTGCTGAACTGGAACCTTAAAATTAACTAAATTTGGAACAAAAATCAATATGAAAATACTTTTTTTGAGAATTTTCTGCTTTTTTTAGTATTAAATGTCGATTTAGATTAATTTCCCAAAATTACATAAACCTGTATTCTGCCAGTACCTGAACTAAACTCCATCCATCCAATCTGCTCCGTGCTAAAAGTGGCTTGTCCCTGTCTGGTTTCAACTGGCAACAAAAAAATTGATGTAGATGGATTTCTGGATTATACAAAACCTGAGGCAGAGGCTGGCTAGAATTTTAAACCCTATTTTTATCCAGCCTTACTTACATCTAGATTAAAAGATATGTCTGGTAAGAGCTGGGGAGATCCAGCATATGTGAGATCCTGCGTTGCTGTTGCCATCTAAGCCAGGAAGAAGAGATTTTAAAAGAGGTAAAGCTACAGTTATAATCTCATTAAAACTTTTAGCTTCTTTACAGATCAATAGTAACAGACACTTACATAAACCTCGGAATTTTTTCTCTTCTTTTTTCCTTTGAACAAACTGTGAGGGAAGGTATGAACTTACTAAACTTTCTTCCAATGAAAGTTATTCTGATGGATGGAGAGGTAAAAAATGAATTGGGAGGACATGGCTCAGCTGCTTCCTCCTTTATCTGCAGACCTTCTGACAAAGGTGAAGGCATAAGGAGGTCAAACTCCCAAAGCTGCCTGGACTTCACTAGTCAGTACTTTGGAGAAGAAAACTCGGTAGTGTCACAGCTCTTCAACTGAAATACTGCAGAAATGGAAAGGATGGATAAAAAAAGGTAGAAATATGGTTTTGTAGAAAAGAATTTTACATTATCTGGTACATGGGCACTGTGAGCTGTATACCAAGGAGTCAGGTATCCATTCTTTGCAGATAAAAGCATTTTAACCCTGTGGTCAGACCCTACACATTTACCTACTTAACACTGCAATATTTTACACTCAGTTTGTAGCATGAGTGCACACACACAGTGTACAACAACAGGATGATTCATACCTCTCTTCTTTCTGTGTCTGAACATGGATTTGCTTTTCTTCTGGCTTTGGAGGTTTGATTGTATTTTTTTTATTATTATTTTAGGAAAAAATTGACAGCTTTTTACCATGACTGAAGGGCTGTTTGATTTGAAGCAACACTCGATGTGTGAAACAGTGAATCACTCCCAGGAAATTGTTGCTGTTCAACCCAGCCACTGATGCAACTGATTCCAGGGATTCCAGGTGTTTAAGGAAGGAGGGCATGGAGGCTGTTGGTGTGGGATGAGGTTGTCTGCAGTGGTCTTTGCTGTTCCTTCGGGCCCCAGGATCCAAGGAAACCTCTCCAGGTACAGAAGAATTGCAGTGTCACAAAGACAAGTGTTTCTGCTTGAAGGGTGCTCTGCAATGACTGTTGTGAGCTCTGTGCAGTTCTGACTAAGCAAGAAGCAGAAAGTGCACCAGTAATGGGAAATATTTATTTAGTGTAATGTTTCCAGCCTCTTGTTGTTTTCATCTGCTGCAAGTGGGTAAAAAGTGCAGGTTTTATGCATGAATGTGTCCTTTGAGAGACATGTCCCAATGGCTCTCCTCTCAATTCTTCTGTGTCTGAGGTAGTTTGTTACAGCACTGCATTCCTACTGCTCCTGGAACCTGTTCCCCTCCAGAGGAGGAGCCCTGCTGTGTGGGATAACTGGGGAACACATCCAGGCATCAGTGTCCAAAGCTGGGATCCTGAATGGGATCCTGAATGCTTGGTATTTTCTGGTTAATATGCAGGAGTTTACTTCTCCCTCTCTGATTGGGTTGTTTTTAATAAGAAGGCTGTTGGCATAATTTTACTGGTTTGTTTGAATTTTCCTGCATTGGATTTTGCATCAAGGCAGATTCTTTATGAAGTCAGCTTGCTTGGAATTTTCCTAGTCTGGATGATGGGCCGTGAGCTACTAAATTTCTTGTCATGGTATAAAGTAGTTGATAAATTTTGTTTCTTATTTAATTCCTTGATCTTGCAATTTTTCCTCTCCCAAACAATTCATCTGTGGCAGGTCCCTATTTTTCTTTATCACCAGCTGTGAATTCAACTCCTCTACTGCTGTGTCTTTGTACTTTAAAACTGCCAGTGGTGTCACCACAGGTCTGGGAAGGTGACATGTGCACCAACAGCCTTGGGTGCTGTTCAGGAAACAGTGCTGTGTGTTGAACATAAATAGAATTTATTTGTCAAAGAATACATAGAGAAGGGAAGGACTGGGGAAATTGAGAACACAGAGAGAGAGAGATATGTTTAAAAGGGTGAATGTTGTTTTGGTTCTTGAATCCCAACTCTTTAAAAATACAGAAACCAGAATGGGATCTGGAGTGATGATTCTGCACAGCAGCAGCTCAATCTGATTCCTCTGCCAGAGTTCTGGCTGGCATTTAAATCAAATAAATAACTATTTACAGAATCAGAGTTGGTCACCATTCAGGAAATGCCAATAGGATCATGTGACACTTATGAGAATTGAACAGGCAAAAGGCAAAACCCCCGGTGCAATAATGTTTATTCAAGTTGATATTCTATCTAGTAAAGTTTTCTGAAGTTTCACTTGTTGTTTGTGTAATGAATTAATCCAGTGCTGCTGGTACTTCACTTGTGGTCACCTTTGAAGAGCTGTTAATGGTTGTGCTTTTTAGTGTTAGCCTAAAATGCCAGAGAGACTCTGAATTTCATCTTGTGTCTGAAATAGCATATGGATTTTTCCCCAGTAAATCCTAATTCTACTTAAGCCGGTGGAACCTTTCCATGGGCTTAATGGCATTACATTTTTCACCCTTAATCTGTGCAGGTGACAAATAGACCATAGCTTATGCATCATATGACACTCTTCCAAAATCATCAGAAATATCATAACCACAATTTCATACTCTCTACTGTACATTGGCCTTCTAGGAACTCGGATTGATACTTACAAAGCCTCAGCAGCAAAAAAATTATCACTGCCTGTAATGAATATTTGTTATCTGACCCCCTTCCTTCACTGAACTCTAAGAATTTCCCAGGTCCACTTCCAGAGCACGTCACAGATCCTTCCCTCAAAAAGATCCACAAAACAGTATTCTAGAGAGGGGGAGAAATAAAATTCAGAAATATTTTTCATCTGATAATGTTTTAATTGCCTTAAAAAACCTCTCCTTCAAGGTGCTGGCAAAGCCTCTGGACATGCAGCCCAGGATGGGGTTTGCTTTCTGGACTATTAAGAACAATTCCAAGTAGCACAGCAACTTCTTAGATAGCACCCCCAACCTTTTCCACTTCCAGCCCCTGGGTAATATTTCCTGGCTTTCTCCCTAGCCCCAGTCCAGCCACGCTGTGTGTTGTTTCTGCACAGAGTGTTTTGCATGAAACACAACGTGTGAACCTCCTCAATAACAATAACTCACCAGGATGAGCAAACGCCAAGGGCTGGCTTTCACTGCAGTCAGTGTGATGGCTGGGGTGATAGGCTGCTTTTCTTCCCTTCTGATGATATCCATGACTGCAGTACCTTTGTATTTTAATGGCACTGCCTCGTGGCCCAGTGCTTTTCTTTTAGTCAGTAAATAAACTGAACAAACTGTGCAGAGCAACAGGGATACATTGGTTAAAACATGGAAGCACCTCCAGAAATGGCTCAGAATGAAATGGCAAAATATTTGTCGCTGTGTCTGAGTCACTTAACTCCAGTGCATTGTCTGTGTGGAAGATGCATTGCTATTGATAATATTTTTTGCTTATTTGAATGTTTTAAATTGAAAAGTGGGGGGGTAATGTTCAGAACAGTTTGTAAAACCAAACCTCTGTGCTGGACGTGCACAGTAGGAAAATCTGTCTGCTTTTCATGGCCCTTTGTGTTGTCTTTGTTATCAAGCAGTGAGACACTGCAAAGCCAACGCAGAGGGAACAATCCTAACCCATAAATAATTGTCTTTGTTACTGCAAGGATGGCCATTGGATCAACAGTTGTGCAATAATCTCCTCATTTGGCAATAAACAGCCTCATTTATCATTAGCTTAACAGTTTCAAAATTATGCTGACTAAATGGAAATATGCAAATTGGCATCATAGCTAAATAAAGAAAGTTTGGCAAAAATCAGTTTGCTGCTGGATGTTCATGTGATTTCTACAACCGTCACATGAATTATCATTCTGATATGCAATAATATAACCATATAAATGATTTCTCTGAGATTTATAGCAAACCTAATCTGTGTTCCTCTTGTAATTCATGGAGAGGAACAATCACATTTACTCTGCCTGAGAAGAGGGAAAATTTGCATCTGCATTGACTCTGCCTTTTAGAGTTTATTACTCCCCTTCGTGTATTCTTTGTGCCTGTAACACTAAGCTGCAGGAGGATAAAATTTAGCAAAAAAAACCCCAAAAAACTTGAAATAGCTGTGCTATCTGTTTTCTTTGGAGGGGGTTTCTAGATGAAAGAGCATTAGGAAAGGACACACAGGCTTGGAATTTAATGACTACACTTAAATATATTGGAAATAAGCACAGATTCCAACTCCAAATCTGTGTAATGCCTATAGTTCCTACATGGCATGTCATCTAAAGACATAAAAGGCAGTCTGCACTCCTCTTTTATTCTAGAAGCAAATTGCACCATATAAATTGCATAACAAGCTGCCTAGATGAATGTTCCAGGCTCTCTTTGAGCCTGTAAATAAATGGTGTGTTTCCAGAAGATATGCAAAGTGCTGCTGTCGCTTTTTCTTGTGTAGTGTTCTGAGTGGTGCAAGGAAATTTGTTCCTACCAGAATGTTTGAGCACCTGAAGCAGAGTCAGGGCTTGACAACAGGTTTGCTCTCTGAGGTTATTTCCAGTGCTGTCCTCTCATGCTTGAGATAGAGCTTATGTCTGAATTTAAATCAAGCTGTGCTCAATGTATATTCAGAGCCCATTTATTTGGTTTCTTCTCCATTTGGTGAAGTTTTGCAAGACCCTGAATATTTCGTGTCACCTTGCAGAGAGACAATAAAGTACATTTCTGTCACTTTTAAAAACAGATAAATTGTTAATAAAGTGTTGGATAATTTTAAATCAGTTGAGGAGCAATTTTAGTTTTGTTTGCAGAGAACTCCAAGTTTGCTATGATATTAGAAAAGTTTAGTTTAAAATGTGTAACTTCACAGAGACCTGTAATGAAGCTGTTTTTTGTAATTTTTTTTTTTTTTTGACTTCTTGTTGAAAAGAAAACTGCCACATTTTATGTGGGCTTTTTTTTCTTTATTGCAGCTACACTTACGATACATTGGAATGTAAGAGAAGGAGATTTTTATTTTTTATTTTATTGTAAGTAGTAGAAAAGCACAAGGTAGTGCTTCTTACACTTAAAATTGAGACATGGCCCCACCATCTTTATGAGAGACAGGAGTGGGGATCATCTGCCAGGGCAGATTTTCTTTAAGGTGCTATATGTGAGTTATGGACAAATAATACCCAAAGAGATATTTTATTGATCACTTTGATGCCCAGCCTGTCCCTGGGTGACTGCTGAAATTCCCTGCTTTCAGACTGTCCTGTAGATAGTGCTAACTCAAAGATTTAGCTTTGGGTTTTGGTTTAGGACAGGTATGACTCTGTTTTATCCTTAGCTGGCCACTTATGTCCTGATCATATTTTCAGTTTTATGGCACAGCTGACTGCTCTGGAGCTGCTGGAATATGCTCACAAAACCCAAGCAACACAAAGAACAGTCGTTATTCAATAACATATTTCAGAATCCTCCTGCAAATTGTTCCCACAGCAGAAATTGAACAGCTAAACTTGTCACTAAGGCCACAAAGACCAAGGTCTAGACTGGCAGGGGATATTTTTGCTGTGAAGTTCACCCATTCATCACTACTGTGTTATTTTCATTATTCATTGATGCCAGCCTTGTGTTGCTCCCAGAAATCCAGTTTCATCTACACAACTCTCGGATGGGAACTTCACCCACAGCCTGTCCAAGTGCAGGCTTCCAGTGCTGGAGGGGTCAGAGTGGGGCTCTCAGTCCCACACACAGATTTACATCACACCAAGGCTCCTTAGAGAACTTCCAGACACAGTTTCAGCTCCTGTTTCAGCTTCCCTTTTGGATTTTTGGGGTTTATTTGTATTTGTGCAAGGGTGACTGAAAAGAAATTGTTCTTTTTGTCAGAGTGTATGATTCGAATGCATCACTTTGCAGAGTGTAAATGCCTGTAGTTGGAGAGGTACCAATTTCATAGTAAGACTTTTACAATGTATGTGAGCACTGAAATCATGTGAGGTGGTTATAATTAGTTTTCACTGAAAAAAATTCGGTGGTATTTAAAGGGCAAATCCCATTAAAGCATTTTTTCAGAGAAAAAAAATTCAAAACATAAGGTACTTGAAACAAATTCCAGCTAGAAAAGAACAAGACAGCTGCAAGGAGCCATTTTTTTCTGAAATCCCTCTAGACATATTTATGGAGTCTCACATTCAGCATCATCAAACTTCCAGCAGCCACAGAAGGAGAGGAAATAACTTATGGAGTCCTGGCCACCTGTATGACCTCATGTCCCACTGCATTCCTCCTCATCCAGGCAAATCTTTTCAGTTGTCATCAGAACTGATTTTTTCCACAGAGCTTCCCATCTTCCACACCCACTGGTGCTCCAAAGCCAGTTAATCTCTCAGGGATCATCCCTCCTGGAGTACATTAAAATACACTGAGTGTGAGACAAACCTGAACCATCTTTGTGTTGCCCTTTCCTGACAGGTTTTCTCTGCAGGTGTCCCAATTTCCAGGATGATCTATCCCTGTGCAGAGCAGGGGCTGCCCCAGTGCAGAACGGGAGTTCAGGCAGTCCACAAACCCTTCCTCCTCCACAGTGGGGGTGTCTCGGTGTCCTTTGAGGAAGGATGCTGAAGGAAAAGGACTTCAAGAAAGGAGTCAGTTGCCTGTTTTGATGTTACAAGAACACTGTGGCAGCTGCCACAGAACTGGACCCTGCAAATGTGCCAAACTGGCTCACAGAGGAGGTCTCCTAAAGGATTCTTTGGGATTTCCCTCAAATCGGCTCTGAGGGCAATCCTGCAGGAATTCAGCTGAATTATTTTCTGTGTGACATCTACTCCCAGCTTCTGATGGTGAAACATGAACCCAGAATTGCCTGATGTGTGATATTTATGAGACACACACATTTCTGGGGTGCTGAAGCTGTGAGTTGGGTGACTCATCACACAGAAAATTCAAAAGAATTAAAACCCCAACAACAGTGACCATCATGACTTTGTTCTTCTTTTCTTTTATGTGCTCTTTTCATTCTCTAGTTCTCAGCTGTTAATTTCTTCATTGTCTTTAATAAGGATCTTGATAGACTTCTTTTTTCTGCTGCAGAACAGGGCTTCCAAGGGCTCAGAAGCTTTAATCTGAGCCCTTCAGAAGAAAGCAGTGCTTTCCAAATGAAACTCAGAACGACTAGACTTACATATGTGATTAGTTACAGTTCTGAAGTGGTCTAAATTATTTTCTTCCAAATTCTTAGTCCTTTTTGTCCTTCTGACTTGGTGCCTGTTACCTGTCTTTTATTCCTACATTTAGTATTTCCCGTGTTGGAAGAAACAAAATTGTTTTAAAACCTATTTGGAAAGTTCAGCACTCTGCATTCTTGGCCACAGACTGTGTGTGACAAAGGTGCAAGCAGCAGATAGGCAAAATGCTTGTTCAGAATGTTGTGAGTGAGAGGGATTCTTCTGGCAGGTCTCCCCCAGCTCCAATCTGGGAATAACTACTGGATAAGAGAGAGCTGGATGAGCCCTCTTTGTGGGTTCCAAAATAACTCTCTTTCCTGTTGCAGTTTTCAACAAATTCCTTCATTACAAAAAGTTAATAATTGCATAGCATAATGTCCCAAACATTGAAAATCTTAGATTTCCACAGAAAAAAAAAAAAAGAAATTCTTTCCTACATCTTTCTTTCTTTATATGTATTTTTTTTTTCATTACATCAGCTCTACATGTGTACATGTAGCACAAATAATCAGAATTTTTACAATGAAAGAAAATATTTCCTAAAGCATGCAGCTCCATTTTGGCACAAGAGTTGGGTTTGCCTCCTGCAGGGAGGCAAAGGAGGGGTAGAGGTGGTCAGTGGATTATTGACATCATTGATCCTGAATTGTCATCAGCTCTTAGAAAATTGGGTTTGTTCTTGTAGTTCTTTGTGGTCCCACTGCTCTGGGGCTTTGAAGCAGCTGGTGACCAGAGGATACAGAGAGATCTGGGATTGTCACAGTCACTGTGACACAATGACAGAATTTTTTTTTCTAAGATATGCCCCTTTGTAGCTGATAGAAACTTCTGGAAAATAGGAGCTAATAAAGTAGGTGATTATCCAGAAAGTGCAGCTTTGGCTGTTCTGCCTGGGCATGGTCATATTCAGTGCACTTGGGAGAAATGCAGATTTTCTTCTCTTTACCTTTCTTTGTATCCAGCAATAAAAACATCATACATGAATGATGCACAGATCCTAAAAACACCAGCTGATAATATTCCAGAACATTCCTTATTTCGTTATATATACGGTGAAACTACAAATTAACGCAGTGGACATTTGCTTTTTTGCTTTTTTTAAAAATTTATTTTTAATTCAATTGTAAAAGGGAAACTGAAAAATGCAAATTATCTATGGGTTTAGAACCACAAATGTGAGATGGAACTATTGAAGTTTGCACATGATTAACTTCCCAGAGAAGCTGACTCCTTCCTGCCTTCTGTCCCGAGTTCATTGCTGCAAGGCACCTTCCTGACGTGGCATGACCACACTCTGAGAGTTTCCACCTCTCCTCTGTGTTTTAAGTTTATTGAACACCCCTTTGTGCCTCTTTGAAGTGGATGTTCAAAAGCAATGCCCAGAGTATAAAGGCTGTGGACTTATCTTGGATAAAGGTGCAGAGAGCTCCTGAGCTCCGAGGATTGAGTCCTGTTAATTGTGGGTGAGAATTCCTGGTGCTGCTCGGGGCAGGGCAAAGCCAGAATGCAAACACAGGGAATCCTTTCCTGTGGCCACTAGCACTGCACAGGTCACAGGGACAGCATCCAAGGGGCAGCCAGATGTCTGCAGGGAGGGGAGTTATTCCAATACAAGAACGTTTCTAGTTCTGTGATTTGAACCTTTGTCAACTGGCTGTGGGATTTAAAACCTCACAGAGTCCAACAAAGCCAAGTGTGAGGCTCTGCAGGTGGATCAGGGCAGGGGGAGTGCTCACCTGGAGAAGGGAAGGCTCTGTGGAGATCTTAAAACATCTCTCAGTGCCTGAAAGGGCTCAGTGGACATGGAGGAGGACTTTGGACAAGGGCCTGGAGGAACAGGACAAGGGGAATGGCTTTAAACTGTTCAAGAGTAGATTTCAATTGCAAGTTAAGAAGAAAATCTTTACTGTGAGGGTGGGGAGGCCCTGGCACAGGGTGCCCAGAGAAGCTGTGCCTGCCCCTGGATCCCTGGCAGTGCTCAAGGTCAGGCTGGAGGGGGCTTGGAGCAGCCTGGGATGGTGGGAGGTGTCCCTGCCCTGTCAGAGGGATCGGAATGAGATGAGCATCAATGTCCCTTCCAACTGAAACCATTCTGTGGACTGTCCTGACCATTTCAATTTAGTAGTAGTTTATGTTTAATAGCAGTGCAAGCAGTGTATTGAGCCTCATTAATCCTGGTTGTGTGGTGCCAGTGCAGCTGCTCATGGCATTGCACCTGCCATTCTCTGCAGCCCCACTTGCTTTGTTCCAGTCTTGTAGGAAGATGAAATACTCAAATATCTTGAAATACCAATTTTTTAACATATTTTTTAATGTAGTTCCTTCTTCAGTATTTGTGTGGTGAAATGGCTGTACTTGGTGAGCAGGGAACAGACAAAAAAGGGGGAAGGTGACATCAGAAAAGAGCAGATTCTCTTGGCTTTCTTACGAAAAACTCCCAAACAAAGGAACAGAGCCCCCCAAACTACCACAGAATAATTGTGATAGTAAATTATTAAGAAAATTCCATTTTCTTCATTCATTACATCCCAAAAGTAAGGCAGTGAAAACAGCAAAATCCAAACGACTTAAAATGAAAATCAGAATGTTATTGCAAATCATGAGACTGTGAAGAGAAAAAATTGCTACAGAGGCAATAAGCTCTGTTATTGTTTGTGCTGTGAGAGCTGCCTCTAATTTCTTGGGCTAACAAACAATCCCATCTAATTACAGGAACATTCTTCTTGATTAGGGTTGGCTGGTCCTTGCTTGCATCTCGCTGTATTTCATGAGCAGAGGAGCTGGGAGCTCTTGATTGTGCCACAGTCTTGGACAGCTGCTGCTACCAATTTGCACTTCAAAACCCACGAATCCAGAATGCACTTCAGCAACCTCTGTTTGTACCCTCGCAGGGCTTTGGATACCTCACACCACACCTGTGGGGAAAGCCTTGCACGGCACAGAGGATGGAGGGAAATTGTGGTGTTTCCTGTGAAAATGTGACCAAAAGCATCTCCTCTTTAACTGAAAGTCACCCTGAGAGGAAGTCTCAAAACAAGTGTGAGATTAGCATGGAAGGAATGAAGAGCTGTCTCTTTTTTGAGTTAAAACCATCTTTTTTCCTCACATAAAATAACTAGACTAACAGTTTCTGAGATCTAAACTGTACTGTTGTGGTAACTTAAACATTATGAATTACATCCTAATGTGATAGTTGAGCAAAAATAGGAAAGATATAATGATAAAGGAGTCTTTTATAACTTATCTTGTTGGTTTTTTTTCTCATCTAGATGAGTTTTGCCATTAATTAAACCCCAAAGTCTAACGATTCAATTATACAGAATGCTTCAGAAATGGTCTTGTTCATTCAATAAACATTTTTCTTCTTGCAAGCCTGATCTAAATCTGTTCATGTTTAAAGAGTAAGGAATTTTCAAATGATCAGTGATGTAATTTGTATAGAAATACAAGGGTTTTTCTAAATCTAGCCCTGTTTAAGTGGGACTTGTTAGAAACTTTCCAGCTAGAAGTATTTTTTCTTTGGGAAAGAATGCACCATCATCCTTGGATGAAATAAACTCTGGCCTTGCTCATGTTACTCGTGCTGCCTGTCATGGTAAGAGAAATCCCCTCGGGGAAAAAGCACAGCATTAACATCTGGATTATTTTAGTTCAGCTCACAACTTGTAGTACAGGTTTAGGCAAGTAGCTGTGTCAGTTCCAGGATAAAATTGGGTATGTCCACTCTCACTGGAAGTACTGTGAAAACTGTGCTTTTGGGTTCTGAGTCAAGATGATGGATAACACTTTTTGTTCAAGTTAGAAACATGGCTGATAAAGAAGAATGGGTAAAAATCTCTCATGCTGCAGAAATATTGCCTTTTGCAGCACCCTGGTCTCCTGCTAGAGTCAGATTTGATATTTGTCAGTAAGTTTTATTTAATGTAATTGTGCACATTCCTGCTGTTAGATTTATACAAAGAGAGGCACACGTGCAATGTTTATAAATTGTGTTTTCACTTATGTAGTTTATGTATTTGTACAATTTTTGAGTCTAATATTTTGTGTGTGCCTTGATGAAACTACATCTTGTTACATGATCATAATTAAGGTCAGTTTTGTAGTCAGTCTAAGCACTTTCTTCCCACTTCTATCATGATGGAAATTCTAAGGGGAAGTTCTTTAATGAGTAACCATTGTACTTGGCTTTGCCAGAGTCTTCCCTCAAGAAACAGAACAAATCACTTAATTGGGGTATCCCAGTACAGCAAACTAGAATTGTTAAGGTTGGAAAAGCCCTCCCAGATCATTGAGTACAACTGCAGTTGGACCACATTTAAACTTCCCAGATTTAGGCCAACTTCCAAAACTTCCTGCATATTCACTGGGAAGGCATTTATATTTTTTTAATGTTCTCAAAGTTTCCTCCTTGGGAGTTTACTTTATTTGACATAATTATTTATGAGTAACTCAGTCTGCAAAATATATGTAAAAAGCCATCAGCAGTCTGTCATTTTGCATCTGGAGCAAAGCCCCTCATACTCCCCAAAGTCAAAGAGTCCAAATTCATCCTGCTGCAGTTCGGCTTGCGCTTCACTGAGGGCTGATGCATTAAACAAGAGCAGAGAATCAGCCTGAGTCATTTGTTATGATATCCCTGCAAAACTGTCGGGAACTTCACTGGAGGCAAAGATGCGGCACCAAAAATGTGGTGCCTGGGAGAGAAAAAGAGAAATCAGCTGCTTGAGCTTAAATCTCACTAGAAAACTTGTCACTGGCTCCCTCCTCTTTCCAAAGGGCCACTGAAAAGCTTCCTCAGGTGTTCACCACATGGAATTGGGGTCAGGATGTCCCTGACTGCTGGAGCTCGCTCCAGATTCCCCTGTGTGGGAGCAGGGTAAGCTGGCAGCAGTGATGTCACACACAGACACCGAGCAGTGACATCACACACAGGCACTGAGCAGTGACATCACACTGATGCCAAGGAGTGATGTCACACACACCGAGCAGTGACGTCACACAGACACCGAGCACCGCGAGCCCCAAGCGAGGCTGACGGGGCCAGTGAGCTGCAGGTGCTGCTGGGCAGGTGATGCCTTTTCCTGGTCTAAAAATGAAGAGTCAAACACGGTTAGAAGGGAAAAAGGGATTTTACCTTGGGATTTATTTTAAGGACCCTCAGGTGCACCACGTCCAGGTCGGATGCACCTCCCTGCACCCCGCAGTGCACACCCACCAAAGCTCTGGGATCACATTGTAGGTGTCACTAATTAGCACATCTATCAAAGATTCCCCAGTGAGAGGTTCCAGTGAGCCCCCTCCCCAAGGAACCTTCCCCTGGATGGTTCTATCTCAGTTTACAAAATGTGTTCTGGAGAGGCCCTTGGGCTCTGGGCACACTGACCCATAACTACAAAGCTTCTGAAATGTTCAGTCTCTCAGCTTAACAAACAAGTCCAAGAACGGAGGCAAAAAGCACTGATAATACAAAAGTTGTAAAAAGGTGTAAAGGGATGTAAAAGAAAAAACAAAAATCATCCTGGCATCACAGGGAGCGTTCGGGACGCTGCGGTTCCGGGGCTCTGTCACTGCCCCATCCCCTGCCAATCCTCCTCTGCACTTCGAGCAGGTCACTGCCCGCCATCGGCGCTCCAGGGACTCACAGACACCTGATCTCCTGGAAGTTTTTGTGCTGCTCTTCTGGAGATCACAGGTGTGCCCTGTAACCAGTGTGAACAGGCTGTGTATTAACTCAGGGCTTTTATTTCTAGTCCTGAGCACAGAAAAAAATGGTGCTTGAGGTCACGGGGATTTGAGTCAGGTGGAATGCCAGCGTCTAAGAAAGGGAAATATTTTGTTCCCTCAGTCATTTGAAAAAAAAATCTAAAGAAAGTGCCTGCGGGCTAAAGCATAATCTTTTCTTTTCAGTTTCAAAGGAGAGAAAAATGGGAACTAGCAGGTAACAAAGTGAAAGTTAGACTCTAAAGAGTCCACCAAGTTCTTATTTTAATTACAGGTCTGTGTTGTCATGAAAGCTATGGCAAAATGAGACAGCACAGAGATCTCAAAGCTGTACAGATGGGGTTTGTCATTATCTGTGCCATGTCTGGGTTGTAAGGTGCCCACTACAAAGATGCTTTAAAAATGTTTTATTTAAAATGAAGCATCATAGAACCTTAGAATGCTTTGAAAGGGACCTTAAAGATCATTTGGTTTCAACCCCCCTTTGCTACACACTGCTCCAGTTCTTGTCCTGCTAATTTGAATGTTTTAACAATCGGTGATTGTCACCACATTTTATGCAGTGGAGGAGCTCTGGGAACAGCATCTTGACTGGCTAAAAATGACATGACTTCTTATTAGGTACCGCTTGCTAATTATAGTGCTAATTATAGTGCTAATTATATATTTATAAAATTATTAGACAGTATAGCTTTGTAATTATTAGGCCTTCTTTCTAAATGTATGTCATATTTATTTTCTTTACTTTTGTTTTTCTGTACTTTGGTCTCATGTAAACTTGGAATTCACTCACAGGTGGGAAATGAGGGTAAGATATTAATCTGAGAGCTCTTTTGCTGTCTTCAGCTGCACAGCAGCAATTGTTCACCACGCCGTGTTACCAGGGGTAAGATCTCTGAAAAGAGGAACAGAAGGATTTTAGCATCTTTGCAAAGATTCCAAACTCTGAGATTTCTTTTAAAGCAAATAAACATGGCAGTGCCAATTAACTATAAAAACATGCAGTATTTTCTAATAGTCAGGTTTTAACTTTTTTTTTTTTTTTAATTTTCAGTGATTGATCCTGGTCCCGTTTCATTCTCGTCTTTCCTTCTCCTCTAAGTTACTACGCTCCTTGTTTTCAGTTTGCCCACTCTTGCTTTTACAGAATTTCTTTCTGACTATTTTCAGTGTAAATCTGGTTTGGACAAACACTAGAAATGAAAATGTTCATTTTATCCCAGGACAGATATTTTTCTCTGTTGGATGCTTTCATTTGACTTACCACCCCCTGAAGTTTTAGCACGTTTTGCCAATTATTCTAATGCCACTCTTAAAAAAAAAAAAAGAAAATAAAAAAGGAAAAAAGAAACATTATTTTGCTGTGATTGACAGTGGAAACTTTGCAATTCATTTAATAACTGCAGCTAATTAGTCAGCCATTACAGCGTGCTTCAGTTAGGTGGCAGAACTCAGTGCTCTTTTCTGAGCTTCCCAGTCACAAGGGCAGGACAACAACGTCTCATTTGCCAAGGACTGCAGAATGAAAGCTTTCACTTTGGCGTGGTATTAAAAAAAAAACAAAAACCCTGGACCTCTACAATAAGCTCCATATTTTAATGCTGGATCACCTCTGGAGCTGCTATCCAGCTGTGCTTTGACCACAGCAGGGAAGCGTTTGATTAACTACCAGCAAGAGAGAATGCGCTGAACAATGAGACATCAAAGACAGCAGCTTCCTGACAGCACTTATTGAACAGTGATTAATGAGTGACACAAAGCGAGGATGTATCACCTCCAGTATATTTAAGAAGGCTAATAAGTATCGTGAGGTGAAGTTCAAAAGAGTCATTAATTGGTAAAAATAAAGAGCAACAACTTTAAAATATGTTTGAAATTTCGCGTTTGGTCTGGTTTAAGGATCGGCTGCACAGGGTGACAGAGCTCCTACTCATACTGCAACTTTCTTTTTTAATGGAAAGGTCTTCTTAGATTAGTTTAATTGGGGGGGAAGATTTGTGTTGATTTCAATAATAAGCATTGCAATTTGAAACTCTTTCATGCTTTAATAATAAACAGTCCTTTTTCGCTGCTCTTAGTTTTCATGGTAGCTAATTACTGCTGAATTTTCAATGGCAAAACTCAACAATATAAGGAAGAGCAGAAATATTACAAACATCAGTGATCTGAAGTTAGGTGAGAGGTAACTGAGCATTATTAGAAATTCAGAAATGTTTTTATGCCTTGGGTATGTTGTCACTTAAAGCTAACGACTCAAATAACCCATTTCATTGCAATCAGTTGCAGTGTTCAGAGCAGAGCTGGTCATCCAGTTTGCTTATACTCCTCTCAAGCACTGCAAAATCCTTTCCAGAATGGTTAAAATGTGGTGATGGCATCAGATGATTAGGTCAGAAGTGCAAAATTGTGAGTAAAGTTTGTTGGTCCCTGTGCTGCTGCTTCCAGCCCATGGAACCCCCCTGCTCACAACATGCTGTCAGCTGGAGAAGAGAGGGCTCCAAAGAGACCTTAGAGCATCATCTGGAGCCTAAAGGGGCTCCAAGAGAGCTGAAGAGGGACCTTGAACAAAGGGATGGAGAGACAGGACAAGGGGGAATGGCTTTGAGCTGGCAGTGGGCAGGGATGGATGGGATACTGGGACAAAATCCTTCCCTGGGAGGGTGGGCAGGCCCTGGCACAGGGTGCCCAGAGCAGCTGAGGCTGTCCCTGGATCTGTGGAAGTGTCCAAGGCCAGGTTGGATAGATCTTGGAACAACCTGGGGTAGTGGAGGATGTCCCTGCCCATGGCAGGGGGCTGGAATGAGACGATTTTTAAGGTCATTTCCAGCTCAGGCCATTCTCTGATTCTGTGCTCTTCCATAAAAAAAATGTGCTCCCAGCGTGGCTTCCTCCATTGATTGCAGATTTTATCATCTCCATGGAGCTGGAGGGAGCCAAGGCCAGCGCCAGAGAGCCTCACCTGGAGGAATTCACTGTTCTGAGCTGGGTACACAAGGTTCTTTCTCCAGGGAGGAAGAGCTGGAAATACACTGGGATCAAAGGCTGTGGCACAAAGGTTCCACTCAGTCCCCACCCCTTCCTTGGAGCTGAAGAAGTCACCCAGCTCCAGCTGGAGTGGGCACAAGCAGCACTGCTCTCACAAAAGGAGGCCACTGGGAACCCTCTGCTCCCCTTTGCTACAGCACAGAAAGGAGGGCAGTCACTGGGATTAGAGGAGATCAGATCCAGCTCCCTCCTCTGCCTACAGGGATTGTTAAATCTCTCAGAAGAGTCCTAATTAGTGTGCTATGAAGTATTCTATGGAAGAATGCTCTTGGTTGCTCCTGATGTTATTGCACTTGGCATTAAATAATTAAATCTTTGCTGGAGAAAAGATGCAAGGGAAAGGCAGGGGGGTGGGGGTGGAGGGGGAGAGAGAGTGCACCAACATGACTTTTAAACAAAATGTGTGAGAAATTCAGACTTGTATTCTCATTCCTAGAAATACAGCCCCACTTCACACTACAGCCATTGAAGGAGGGAACACCCCCATCCCAAGTAGCCTTCTATCAACTAGGCAATTGAACTTGTTTTTATTAAATAGGAGATTTTGGGGATACTCTGAGGGTCTGTCGTTGCACATGCTGATAACACTTCCTCCTTGCAGGGAGGGTCAGACCCCTTCACTGAGCAGAAATGCATTTGTGTCCCTGAGCAGCTGGACTTGGAGATAAATCCTTTCAGCAAGGCTGCTGAGGAGAGCAAGGCATGCGGGAGGTGCAGATTTACGTGTGTGATGCTGGTGCCTCTGAAGGGAAAGTTTACCACGTGCTGAGGCAGATGTATGGCTGGGGTGGTCCATTTGGTCAGGAGGCTGTGACACGAGTTGGTGTGAGTGCCCCTCGGTCTGTGCTGTGAGGTCACTGCGTTGTTTTATTGTTTTGGGACATGACAACAGATGGAAAAGGGCTCCTCTGCTTAATGTCAGTTATGTTTGTGACTGAATAGTCTATAGAATTCTGCTGACACAGCTGCTAAAACCATTAAACTGTACAGCTCAGGGGGCAGGGGAGAGGTTCTGCTGCAAGGGAGATTATTTCTGGTTTTAATGTCTGGTTGATATATATTTGTGTGTGTGTGTCTACATATAAACATACTAGAAAGGTGTGCCTGGCAAATGATTTCTGTGGTGGCAATTTTTTAATTGAATCTGTGGCCTTTGCAGGTGATAGGCTAAGCATATATGGTTTTCAGAAACTGCATATTGAGGCAGTGATGAACGTGTTCCATAATTATTATTTCTGGGCTTTCTGTAGTGCTTTAATAAGACAAAGTTACACCTGAAGCTCATACTCTTGTGTGTGAAACTCGAATATGTAATCTAGCAATGGGAACTTCTCTTGTGTCATTCCAAGGTTCTACATTTAGCAAAAGGTCTGCGACTTGAGAAAAGAGAGATCTCTTCTTGAGACTTCCATCACTGCCCCAGTCAGGATAAAAGCAACGTTTCACTGCTTTTAAACCTAGAAAAAGGGAGTTATAATTAGTACTGTTCACTGAAGGCTTTCAAAGACTGTTACAGTCTGAGGATGCTTCAAGGGTTAGGGAGGGCAAGGTCAGAGTTTCCAGCATTACGATCCCATTAGTGTAGAGCACTTAAGCTAATCTGTGCTGTGTTAGGACTAAGTTAACCCCAGAGCTAGAAAAGGTGCTGAGAGAGCAACAGGCAGGATGTAAGAGCTGCTTCATCCGTGGGGAATGCCCCCTGGAATGCTGATCCGTGTCCTTACGGAGGCTCTGGCTGCAGCTGCGCCACCAGGGGTTTGAAGGGAACTTGCTGTAAGCAATTCTATTTGTGGTTAGATATGCAACACACCAAACGTGCTCTCTGCTACCAAACTACCTGCCTTGGGTCTCTCTGGAAACTCTCAAACTCTCTGCATTGTGCTAGACTTGCAGAGATCTCTGTTTGAACATAATAATATTCTTGATATGGTGTGAGCTCTTTGATCCCTCAGTACCCAAAGAAGGATTTATTTCAGTAATGAAGGAAATTATCTCTTTATATAATATTTTTTTTTTTTTTATTCCTCTGACTCAAAGGCACATTATAAGTACAAAACAGAAACTTAATATTTTGATATAAGGTGACTGCTGCAAAGGAAAGTTATTGAGCTTCCATTCATCTGAATTCTGGCAAAAGTTTTGGTGCCTTGTGGTGATTTTCTCTGAGTGCAGCTGTGTTGTAGAGACCAGATGGCACTGCAAAGCTTTACATTTTGCACACTCTTTAACTGAGATGCTGTATGAAATTAAGCTACAGTTATATTATGAAGAGTAGGAAGCTTCCAAACTTGAAGAAAAAAAATGAGTTTAAATGCTGAATCTCCAGAGGATTCTGATGAGCCCTTCCAATCTCAGAATTGCAACACATTTTTACTTAGAGACATTTGTAATGTGGTAAAAAGGGTTTCTTTAGCTGCAGTCAGCATTTTTTCCCCAGTGTGGTCATTGCAGAATTCACTGTCTTTGGGATTTGCTAGCTGTGACTCTGGAGAAGGCCTGAATCCCATGGGCATCAGAATGTTCTTTCCTCTCTGCTTCTTTCTAATTATCCATTGCCCTTTTTCCCTTTTTTAATTGAACTTCAGAATCTTTACATTATCAATCGTTCTTATCACTTACATCATACCTTGATCAGTGATAGTAAAAGAATTAGGGGAAAAGATTTTATAAATGAATTTGGTAAACAAAGTGAAGATCAAAAATATTTCCTCCTTACCTTTTACTCCATTCTAAAACAATGCACAAATTAAACCCCAGAGCTCAGTTAATGAGCTGGTCCCATATGTAAAGTTCAGCTGCGCTGACTTTTGTTATAATCAGGAGATTATTAGAATACAGCAGGTATTCAGTGCCACATCAGTGACTCAGTGAGCCATGGAATGGAGTGTGCCAAGCCCTGGCCATGCTCTCTGCCCCCACTGCTCACCTCCTGCCCGTGGGGATGCGAGGGCAGCAGCCTGGGGTGTAAATCTGCCAGTGTCCTGCCCATACTCAGCCCTCTTGGCCCCGGGGTTTTGGACTCTGCAGTCATCTAAGCACCTTCTTCTCCCAAGGATCTCCAAACATTTTACTGCAAGAGTTTATTACTCTTTGACTGATTTTCTTTTTACTACTTTTCTATTGCTACTTATTTCTGGAAACTCAAAGTGTGGAGATTGCACCTCAGCTAAAAGTGGCCAGGGCTGGCACAAAAGTGTCTGTTCTCTTCTCACCTAAATATGATTTATAATCTAGGTATATAAACATGAGGGCACCACATGAAGGAAAAATTAAGCTTAACACTGCACAAAAATTTTCACTTTGTCTTCATTCTATCTATTTATCCTGCATAAGTAGCTTTGTGACAACTTTTGAGAAGGCCAGTTCTTCTCAACAAATGCTACAGATGTTTGCTTGAGAAGAAATGACACATAAATCACTTCTCTTCCTTCTGCAACCATTTCTTGTCCACTGAAATTTCAAGGCTCTGCTTTTTCTACTTGTGTGATGAGTTGCACCAGCTGAAGTTGGGATTTGTTCACAAAATCTTTAAGGAAGCTGATTTTGCTCAGGACAAAAGACATCAACTATTGAATCCTGTTTCCCATCCCATCATGTCTCTGAGGTCTTCTGGTCTGTGGTTCTGCTAGGATTTCTGGTTTTGACAAAAGAAGCACATTCCTCATTTTGTTGCTGGATGTAGTTTCCTCTGTTATCAGTACAGGACATTATATTCTTGTCTGTTCTGCTGCTCTCTGGTGCTTCCACATCCGCATTTCTATTCACACTTCATCCACACCCATTTTCGTACTTCTGTCATGAGTCTTTCAGAGGGCATTTAAGCAACGAGCAAATTAAATTGCATTACCATATTAGCATTGTTAAATGCATTATATACCAGCCCTGAGACTCCACCAGTGTTACAGAAATTGCCCTCCAGAACTCAGTAACAACAAACTGAGCTGAATATGCACCTTTCCCTCACAGACTGTGGCCTGTAGCAGTTTTGCTTCTCCTTTCCTTCCATCACTTTCTGAATGTTAAAATCCCAAATGTACTTTTTTTCTTTTATGTTTGGCATAACTTTGTGGTGAGGACTTCTGGAACATATGGACACTTTTGGAAAACACAGTTATCCAAGGGGTGGTTAAAAGGTAGTGCATGAGCTCAGCCTTCTGCATTGCTGCTCCATTTACCCACGACATTCCCAGGCTTGTTGCAGTGTCTGTAAGGGAGGAAGCAAACTTAATTCCAAAGTCAATGTTAAATGAATTTACAAGTCATGCACACTTTGCACAAGTATCTTCTTCCATGAACTTGAATTGTCATGTTAATTCAGTTTTCTCCTAAAGGGCTTTGAGAGTGATAATCTCATTTCCTCATCTAGTTTCACATGTAACGGAGATGAGGAACTGTTGGCCTTGAGCATAAAATCCTTCAAATGCATAACGGTATTTTAGGAGCCTTAAAATATAGTAAGCTTGATGTTTTCTTTTAAAAAATACACTCAAAATGAATACCTGAAAAATATGCTGCATAATGAAATGAGATACGAAGCGATTGCCTTGAGAAAAACTTACAAAGATGATTTTTGCCCTTCAACTCCTGCTCTGCAATGAGCATTTCTCTCACATATTATTTTCCAAGTGGATTTTGGTGCCAGTAAATAATGAGTCTTTGAAATGGCTGGAAGTCAAGAAACTTCTTCTCCCAGGAATAAAGAGCACTTTTTTGCCCAATCCCCTCCACCCTGAGGCCTTATTCTGGAAGAAGCTGCAGCTCCAGTGGAAAACCCACTCGAATTTGAATGGGCAATCAGCCATGAGAGTCTCTGAATGCCCAAGGGGGAGGATGTGCTCCTTCCTTAGATGAAGAAGAGAGGATCAAATAGAAAAATTCCAGTTTTTCATGTTACATGGCTGTGGTAATAACAGAAGTGAAGCATCTGGTTCTGCTGGCTGGGCACTGATCAGGTGCTCAGACACAGCGACGGAAATTTGTGTGACACACTCAGGGGTGTTTTCTGCTGCTCTGCAGAAAAACTGGGAAGGCACAGGATCTTGGGGTGATGTCAGAGCTCAGGAGGAGCAGATCTGAATGTTTCCTGAGGAGATCCTGGGAATGGGAGCATTGGTGGCTGTGCAAAGAGCTCCTGTGAGTGGCAGAGGGGGAGGCGCAGGTAAGGAGGAGTTTCCTGGCACAGGGGTTTCTGTTCCAGCAGTGTTTGCCTATTTCACTGCACTTATTGCTACAGTGACAGCCTGGAAACTCAGAAAAGCCACTGTGTGGCTGTAAGGGCAACAAATCCAGTCTGAGCATCAGCTCTACTGGAAACAAAGGTGGCTCTCACCAGGAAAGGTGTAGACAGAGATTTCCGTTCTGAGAGAGTTTGCAATGCTGGGTAGAGCATCCTCAAGAATATTTGATAGCACAGCACAGAAATAAATGTGCTCTCAAAAACCAGGTCAGAACTTATGGCCTAAATTCATATTTGTGCCTGTAAGGAGGTGGTGATCACAAGACCAGTGAGACCTTCCATGCATTGTACAAAGCAGTTCCTTCACAACATCTTTATTTCATGTTACGTGCTGAATAAGCCACTACAGGAAAAATTTTCTAAAAAATTTTGTAGATCCTCTATCATCAATAACTTAAATAATACCCCAAAAAAGATGTTTGGTGGTTTTTTTGGGATTTTTTTACTGTGCTGGGAGAACACTGAAAAGTAAGCTTGGATTTTGTGACATGGAGGGAGTCTCCTGTTTGTGGTCTTCTGGACAATAAGCTGAAAACGTTCCTGATGGACTGAGAGAGATTTCCTTCCCTGGTGATTTACTTTGGGTGTAACAGGCAGGATGGCTGTGCAGTTTTCCTCTTCTTTTTGTGATAAGGAACACACCTCTGTGCTAGTGGTGGAGGAAAATGATTCTCCAAGTTTCTATGGGTCAGCCTCAGCTTTGTCTCTTATTTATTTTGACATTTATATAATAATGTTGTTTACATGCAAAATCCTCGCCAAGGCCAAAGACTCACCTGCAAAGACCCAGGCTCTCTTTTCAGACATGCATATTTTACATGCCATGCTTTTAAATCTAACTGGTATTCTGTTGCCTTAAAATAAATAAATAATTGAGTCTACTGCCCCTGCCTCTTTCAGCCTTTTCCTGGTAATAAAGAGTACTATAGATGATAGCTGCATCTGGTAATTAGACACGACTTCCCTTTTCTGTTCTGCTTCTTTTTTTTTTTTTTCCTCTGTAATGTATTTTGTCTGTTTACTGGCTTGAGGTCCCTTCCCCCTGTGAGACTTATCTTTTTAATGGCAGTCATTTTTAACATGCTCAATTTTTCTGTAAGCATGACATTCACTATCTCTATAATAACAATCACTTGGCTCATGATTTAAACCATTACAGCACCGTGCCATGCTGTGAGAATCAAATGCTGGCTCCACTTTTACATTGTTTACTTTCCTATTAGCGTGTTGACAGTTCATAACTCTTGGCTACTTCCACACTGCCTGCAATTTCTGTGCAGCTTTAGTGGGAATAAAGAGCTGCATCAGGCAATTGTTTTTTTTGGATTACTTGCCTAAGCATGCTGTAAACTTGGTATCAAGATGCTGAACTGGACAGTCACTCTATAACGTGGCACAAATTTGCTGGTAAACAGGTATAGCACCACTCTTTAAAACAGAGGTGAAGTGTAATAGCCAAAGATCAATGAAAACCTTTTTACAACCTAAAGACAAGATGGGATACATTAAGTACTAAATTAATAGACAGGTTTATTGCCTGGCCAATTTTGTTTCCTTTCTCCACCTGTCTCCTTTCCCTCATTTGAGGGACACTTCCTTTCTTGAGAGTTTAGTCATGATGGTCTGTGAGAGTGAAGAAAACTCATTTTACAGGTGGCGGTTTTTGAATTAGTGGAATTTGTTTTGATTATGTAAAGGTTCTGGGGAGATCTTTTCTCTCTGCAATCATTTCACACATTTTTTCCTGCTCTTGAGTTTTCTAAAGGAATCCTTGTAGCCAGCCCAGCCAGCAGGAACAGGAAAGGGCATTGCTAGGAAAACTCGCTTTCGGAAAAACAGGCTCTGGAACCTCAGCACGGGGAACTCTTCAATATGAAAAAAAATGATTGGGGGTTTCTTTTTGTAAAGAGGTTTTCAGCTTGGATAAATAGATTGGAGTTTTTTACAGCTGTTCCCCAAGTTGTATCTCTGCCATGTGATTCTCAGATGTATTTTGAGTCCTGTCTCATTTCAAAGAAAATATCTACAGATTTTTTTTCATGGAAAGGAGTTATTTTTGCAAGGCATCCACCCTGAGGTTTACATATGTTTAACTTGGTCAGTGTTTTATGATGCAGACTGTTTCTGATCTGCACATTTTACCCTTAATAAGCCTTCCCTTTAAAATAAACAGTGATATTCTGGTCTTGTATACATGCAAATGCAGGTCTTGGTATTGACCAAAAGTATATAGTAAAGCCAAACATTTTTGTTGTACTCATTTTACTGCACTCTTTTATTTCTTTTCTTGATTAGAGTTTGTTTCTTTTGCAGCAGCAGTTTTGTTATTAAAATGAAAAATAGGATGAGGGAGAACTTTGTGTCTTAAAGATGATTGAAGCTGCCTGTCATAGGCAGTGCAGAGGCAGAATTTGGTTTATGCAAAGATAAATTTGTTTAATAAAATCTCCTTTTCCAGGCTTTAATACTAATGAGCTGGAGAGCTTCTACTTTGAGATACTCCTAATCACTTATGAATATGTTACACTGCACACAAGAACAGTGTTACCTGGCTGTACATTTACACTTCAGGTTCACCTTACTTGTATTCAGACTTCAGGAATTGTGTGATTATCCCCTTTTTAAGGAAACATTTGCAATGTGTCTAGTGGTAGATAAAAAGCTTGACATTGTGCTTTGAGCACTTCTTTTAAATGCTTGACACCTGGAGAAGTTAGAAATAATTCACAATGGTTTTTAATAAATCTGATGTCACAAGACTGACAAAATTTTGGAGTGAGTGACTAGTTATAATCTACTTTTTACATATGGCAAGTATTGCTCGTGAGGAACACACACCTGGATATTTTTTGGAGAGGATTGCAGGGGCAGCATGGGGGGATTTCATCTGAGTCAAGTGAGCCAACTTTTTGTGAGGTGACATGACTTTTTCTGAGATGACGTTTTGTGAGGTGAACTCTGGAGGACACACTCAGTCCCTGCAGATGAAAATGTTTGTTTTTCCCAAATTTCTAGTCTTCCTTATAAGTTTTTACTGCATTTGTACAATCTAAATTGATGATGTGTTTTTAAGAATACTTTTTGCCACTTTACACTCTGCATCATGTTGGTGTGGAAATACCCTACTTCCCATTTTTCTTGAGTCCTAACATCCGAATTCACATTCTTGCAGAAGTGAGCAGGCAGGAGGCTGGTAGAGCAGAGCATAATTCTGAAACCTTCTTCCTCCACTTGAGATTTGCCTTTGTTTTTCATCTTGAAATTCAAATTGATGGGCAGAGGATAATTCGTGTTAATGCAGCTCTTATTCAGTTTGAGAGAGATCTGAGCTGGGGAACAAAGGGTGACAAATGTCATTCTGCACATCAAGTTTGCCAACACTACCCCTGAAGCAGAGAGTACATTTGCTTTAAAAAAAAAAAAAAAAAAAGAGCATTTGAACCAGTACAGTGTCAATATGCTATAAAAGTCTACTAAACCTCTTGTCATTTGGGATAAGGACATCAATAATAGTCATTGTCAACCTTCATTAAACTCAGATCATCCATTTTTTGTCCCTCAGGATGTTTTTCATTGATATTTTCCCTGGAAAGAGAAAAGGCCCTACATCAAGCTAGGGTATAAAGCTCAATTCCTTTCCTCAGGGTTTTTAGTACAAGAGAAACAAATTATTTTAATTACTCTTTTTCTGTTTTGATTTTTTTTTATTATTATTATTTATTTGTTCAGTTGGTTTTTCTTCTGAGTCCCTCTCGGGTGCTTAACCTGTTTCTAGATGCAGAAGAGCCCTGGCATGTTAATCCACAGAAAAAAGTCCAAGAAAAAGGGAATGTTCCACTTGCAAACAAATAAAAAAGGAAGATGTTGAGAAAACTAGATCCATGCTTCCCTCTCTCCAGGGGTTTGTCTCCACATTGCTGTTGGTCTCCCTCAGTTTACACATGTCTAGAGTTGGGGTTTTAGATCCTTGTTAGCTCTTGCAGGTTGAGTTACCAGCACCACCTGAGTTCTTTGGCATTCTTTTGGAAAAGACAAAAAGAAAGATAAAATTCCTGGCTGTGGATTGAATTTGATGTCTTTGCCAACATAGGAGGTAGGTGGCTGGCATTTTCAAGCATAGATGTCGGTATTCAGAAATTATTATCTTGCACCTATTTGACTTTTTGTGAAGAAGAGAAGTAAATTTTTTTTCTATGCAATGAGCTATTATCTAAGACCTTGCTGGAGATTTTGCCTAGAAGTAGATAAATATTCTCACAGAAAAAAAAAAAAAAAGAAGAAAAACAAAATGAAACCAAACAAAAAAAACCTTATCAAAAAACCCTGTGATCATATTTTTGTTTGCCAGGTAAAGAATTTGGTGACTAGAAAGACATCTCTGCCCAATGTAGGAGCTGGGGTACATGAAATAGTCCTTTAAAAATATGCATCAGTGGAGTTCAACACAATTATTAATTCTTTGCTTAAGAATTTGCATAATTGTTAATTTCTTTGCTTGCTTGTGAGGTTTTACAGGTTTGTCTTTCAGGTTTGTTGGTTTTTTGGGTATTTTTTTTGGATGAATTTTGACCAACCAATCCCACTCGACATTTCATTAGTGCAGTGTTTGCAGAGCTCAGGAAATTTCTTTCTCTGGTGTCACTTTTAAGAGACTCTTCAGGTGGTGAATGTACTCATCATCCTGCTTTTGTCAGTGCAACGGGACTTCATTACGGTGTGCAAGCACTTGAAAGGGCAGAGCCTGCTGAGCAAGAGACCCGTGCAGCTTGTGAGGGAAGGTGTCCTAGAGTGTCATTATGAGCTGTCAATGCCATTGTACCTCAGGCCATTCCCACAACATATTTAATTCTGTTCCCCCCTGACCCCTTTCATGCCGGAAAAAATGGTAGAATTGTGCAGTTGTGCCTTTGAAAAGTGGTGGAGAGCCTGGCAGAACGGATTCCTTATAATGTCATGGAGCACATTGAGCCAGACCCACGGGGATTTTGAAAGGGTTGGAATTACGCTGATCATCCTACAGGGAAGTTAAGTCTTATCTTCAATCTTACAAATAAAACATGGGCGTTCTCTTTTTTCCTTGAAAGCCACTCTGGAAAATGATGCATGAAATGATCGTGAAAGTGTTGAACATACATTGTATTTTCCAAAACAGCTCAAATCCAGTGATTCTCTGTGAGCCTTTCTAGCACCAGGGCACTCTCTGATCCAAATCCTCCAAACAAATTAAAGGTCTCTGGCACCAAAATAGTGTAACACTCTAAGAGTTTCCTGTGTGTGTGAGCAAATTGGAAAGGCAATATTTTTCTCTAATATAAATAACAGAAAACTGACATTTTTCTCTTAGAGTGGACTGGAACTGGAGTATGTGACACAGCTCTTCCCCATCCCCAGTGTGGGCACATGATGTCCCCGAGTTATCTGAGCCATGGGGTGGTGGGAAAGCAGCCACTGTGGCATCTGGGCACAGCTTCCAGCTGCTGCAGGGGAGGGATGGAGCCAGAGGTGTCTGGGAGGAGGGAGGGGCACTGCAGGATCTCGTTAAGTGTAAGTTTAAGGATGACAGACAAGTGTGTGAATCTTGAATTTATATGCAGGTAAGCATTTCTCTTCCTCACCCCACTTTTATACGTTGCTAAATCCAGACTTAGCGCTTGATTTTCTTCCTATTACATCGTTGTGAGGACACGGAGTTTGAAAGATTTTGAATCGATTCACTGCTTTTTGCTCTGCCTACCCCAATTTAAAGCTGTAGTTGCTGGGAGAAGGCACAGGGATCTGGAAGCAAAATTATGTTCACCTCTTGGCTTTCTGTTGTAAGCATAATATTCAGAGTGTTTTTGCCATATTAATGCGCAGCTCATAATTGTTAATATTGCCAGCGATTTCCTGATGAGCCTCTTAACTTTAAGCAATGCTGTGACTCAATCCCTTTCCCTGTAGCATTAAGAACTAATTTGACAGTTGCTACAGGCAAAGCTGCAAGATGACTCAGATTGTCAAATGTCCTTTGTCCTCACAAATGCAAAATCCTCCAGCCAAGTTTCAAATGCGATTCCATTTTATTCTAATTTATTGTTTGCTTCTCTTCTCGGCACAGCAGCTCCCTAACAAGTCCCTACATCCTTGCTGAAATGCTCACCCACAAAGGACTCTTGTCAGTCACTGGCACAGGACATCAGGCAGAGAGGATGTCTGACCAAAAGCATTTTGAAAGGTCTGCCACAACAATGGGAAAAAGCTGAATCAAACTGGGGGAAGAGAAGGGCTAAACAAGACTTATTTGTATCAAGCAGATGAGATTATTTTAAATAGGCCTAAGACTCTGAAAATCAAGTGGAATTAATTCATTTCTGCATGCTTAGAATGCATATTTTTTAAAACATTTGTTATAAGGCAAGTGGTGGATAAAATACTAATACCAATGAGCAGAGCAAAAATGAACCATCAGACCATTCAGACCTTCCTGGGGCTGCAAAGAACCTTGGATTCAGCCTGAAAATTACTAAAAATAAAATGAGGGATGATTCCTCTGAGGGTGAATCACTCCTGGCTCATCTGTATTAACAGTAATGAGAGCACTTTAAATAATATTCTTGTGCATCTTTTTGAGTCACGATCTTGATTTTATTTATTTTTAAAATACCCACAAGAAGAGAACATCTGTGGTTCAGTTTTGCAAACAATATGTTTGCTTTTAATTTATTCTAAAATATAATTGTTCTTTACACAATATATCACAGCCTCCATCAGTTCAAGAGGTAAATGGCACAAAGGAATTGATCAATTTTAAATTCAAAATGCTAAAATAGATTTTTCATTTTGTGTACCTCAATGAAAGTAATTAGATTTTTTTTCCCTAATCTGAGAGGAATTTAATGACAGTGTATAGCCTTGAACTTCCCCTGATCTCTGCACTGTAGCTGCATACAAATCAATAACACACTCCACTTACAAGAGCTTATGTCCTTGTCAGCTCAAAATTCTGGTCACTCAGGGCTGTCACACTGCAGGTGAGCTTTGCACATCTCCCTGGATTTCTTCATTGCCCCTGGTGGGGCAGGGAATGGGAGTGGGAGGAACAAAGTGATGGTTGTGATCCTCCGCCAACCCTTCTTTATCCCAAACCTCAAAAACAACAAAATCTTTCTCACAAAATGAAAAATGTTCCATTCCCTGAGGAACTTCTGGAATGCCATTGCTCTGAGGGTGTCTCAGGGGGCTGGGCAGCAGGAGCAGCAGGCTGGGTTTCAGCTGTTCTGAGCAGGCTTCTCACTCAGGCACTGAGTCAGGAGGCCAACAGGAAAAACAGTGGATGATGATTTAATACAGGAATAACTCCCATGATAGAGACAATGAAATATGGATGGCGTTGTTTTGTCACTAACTTTTATGTACCTCACTCTGAAATTACCTTTTAGGTTGTTTCAATATCGTTCCCTATGCTGTGTTTTAGTAAGAAAACAAAAAATCCTCATCACAGCCATTGTCTGAAACTGCAATATTCCTGTGGTCCATCATCTATGGACTTTATATAATCATTCTTAATAATATGAATATCATCATAATCCTCATTATCATCATTATCCTATTCTGAGGTGAGGAGGCTTCAGAAAGTGAATTCTTACTGAGCTTGGAAAGAGCTGTGACCTTGAGTTTTGGACTCAGTGGCTTCTTTTACACTTCCTCCTATAGCATGAAAACTAAAGTTGTTTAACCCAAGAGCCCGAGGGCTGCTCTGTGTTGACCCAGGAACTGACTCACAACGAGATCTAAACCCTTCCAACAATTTCAGAATAGAGGACCCAGATAAAGGGTTAACTCTGTTAAGAAACAAGGCTCTGAGAAAATGGTCAGAGGGAAATATCGCTGTTCCCATCAAACACTACATCTGCTGCTTGTAGAATAAATGGGTTTACTTAGTACAAATTCCTCACCTCATTGAAACTAAGAAAAAGCAGCAATTCTGTTAAAACCCAACTCCTCTCCTGTCTTGTTTCCAGGTGCTACTAAAAAAAAAAAAATACAAGAAACAACAAAACACATTCCCTAAACTGATTGACTTTCGTCAAGAGCTCTTTCAATGTCACAGAAATAGATTTCATTGCTGTTGACAGCCTGGCTTGATGCTAAACTTGTATTGAAAGCCTACCAACAGGAAAAAGGCTGCTGAGTTGAACATAATGGTCATATTAGGGTATTTTGCAGTGCCTGTCTCTGTGGTGGATGTGATTTCCTCTATTGTGACCCCGAGAAGCTTTTTACAGCAGCTCATTTAAAGTTCGTGTCTCCAGAAGGAAAACAGGGCAAACACAGAAAGCGAAATGATCAACTGCACTTTTATTTCGAGCAGCCCTCCCACCGGCCGTGAGCTCCGCGGGGAGCGGGAGGTGGGAAATCAGCGTTGCCCTCAAACCAGAGGAAATGTCTTTTCCAACATGATATACATGGAGCTCCCCAGCACTCTCCCTCTCTGTAAACGACTTGAGGAGAGGAGGGGCAGATTCTAACGACGTGGAGAGTTCTTCTGAACGCCTGCCCTCCTCAAGCTTCCCCTGCTCCCGTTTGCTGCTGGGCACTGAGCGTTACGTGGCCTCCCAAGGGGCAGTGAATAATGCATCCATCAGCAACTTCTGCATCTTCTGAGAACATTCCCGTTTTCTGAAGCCGTTGGATTCAGGGCTGTACTTGAAACCATGCACTGAACTGGTATTTTTATATTGGCCACTCTGGAAGTTTGCTCGCAGACTGAACGAGCTCTTCCATGTGTTGTGTCATCTTCTTTTTCTACAGTCTCTGAAAAACCCCTGGAAACAGCCCAACACCTCAGCTGCAGCCGTGGCCATTCCCCACTCTGGTGTTCTCCTCTTCGGTCTCAGTCAGCAACCTCTAGCCATGCAAACCTGGGGAAGGAAGTGCAGTGCTGTCTCCTTCAAGTGCTTGGAGTATTTCCTGGATAAAAGTGAAGAAGGGCTATAGTCCTTCATTCTGTTTCTTTTTCCCCAAAGTCTGGCCAAGGGCAAGCTTCCAGTCAGTAAATCTCTCTATACACAGCCTCTCTGTGCTTCTGTTTCCCTTGGTGGTGGCATCCCCTCAGTCTGTGGGAAGGAGAGGTGTTCTAGAACATCCTGAGCTGGAAGGGATCGACAAAGATCATCAAAGTCCACCTGTTGGACAGAAAGTCCTAGAGCTGTCCACTGAATACAATTCCATGGCCAGAAAGGAGCACTGGAAACACAAATATTTAACAGTTCCATCTTTGCCTCCCACGCTCCTTAAGCAATCCTGGTCTGGAAAGGGAAGCACAAACCCAAAACTCTGCAGAACTGTGGCAACATGGGAAAACTTGGTGTTTGTTGCTGCAGTTTGCTCACATTTTTGCTGAGGAAGCAGAACTAAGTTACACTTTTGTCCTTAGCTATGGCTTTTTGAGAGTGTGACTCAGGCATGGTAGGGAACTTGTGTTTAATATTCCACTTTGGTGATGATGTGTGCAAATCTGTTCCCCTAACACCTTTTCAGTTTTTTTTAAATTCTTATTTCCCCGAATTCATACAGATGTAAACTTGTCAAGTGGGATGTGGTTCAAATAGTGCGGAGAAATACAGTTAATTGTTTAAAAATACTTTTAAAATGCTGTAATTTGTTACAAATAAGTTGAATTATAAACAGCAAAATTAAGCTTGGTACTAATTTTTCTTGTGTTCCTCCCAGTTGGCAAAAATAGAAAATGGCTAGTCAGCTTTCCCATTGTTTACATAGTTTTGAGTTTTTAATTAACATAATCTGCTTATTGCAATGTAGCTGTTAATTGCAGCCAGTTGAAGGAGAGGGGTACAAATTGCTGTTTATGTAGTAGAAGAAGGAGCCAAATAATTAGGGAAACTGTTTCCCGTATAGAAAATGACAATATTTTCTTTCTTTACATGGAAACATAAATAAATCTGTGACCAACTGTTTAGACACCATTTAAAAAGCACTGTAGCATGGCGAAGAACTTCAATACATTCAAATTGGTTCATTTCTCCATCAACTTGCCTGAACACATTTTTCTTTTGAGTGAAAATGAAGCTTCTGTTAAAAAGAACTCCATGCTCAGTTTTGAGGGGGTAGAGGGGAATCTGTAGAGTCTCACTGATCTGTCCCAGGACTGTTCTGCAGCACAGCTCTGAAGGTGCTGCAACACCAGCTCTGGACTTTAAGCATCTGAGACTAGCTCAAGTTAAGGTTTTTATTTTTTTTAATAAGGATGAGTGTAAGGGTCTGTGAGTGTTCCAAGACTATTTTAGTGTCTCAATTATTGGCAGTTAAAATGATGACTGCTTAGGCACTGACTATTTCTATTTATTTTCCTCAAAAATGATGGGGTTTTAGCAAGGAAAAAAAATAAATCAATGGTTTTGGCAAATATTCATATGATATGCCTGTCTCTAATAATTATATGTGACTCTGCAGGGGAATCTTAGGCAAAGAACCATTAATTTTGACTTTTTCTGCAAACCTAAGCAACAGAACCAAAGCTAATTACAGAACTGAGTTTTGTCCCAGCCATAGAATCCACTGTGCAAGTTTTACTCCTCACACTTGCACTGCAGCCAGATATGGCAAAGGTTATTAAGTATTCTAATCTCATAAAATAAAAAGGAACAAAAAGGGATGCTGTTAAGATGACTTGGTTCTCTTTAAACACAGCAAGCTTTACTTTATGCTAGAATGAGCAGTGATTAAGAAGGTTTGACTGTATTATTAGAAATCTTTAATTGCAAAACGAGGAGCAGCTATGTATTTTGTGAAATGTAATCGAAATCACTCGCAGGAGCAAATTAAATATATTCATGAGTAAAAGTTCCAACTATTTTATCTGTTGACCTTTACCACACACTGCAAAATTGGTGCTATTGCATCACTTTAAAAACAACAGTGCTGGAATGTGGGGGCCTGGATCTGGTTTCACTTATGTCTGATGTAGTTTGGAACTCTGGTTGCAGCACTTGATTGACAGAGCTGACAGCTGAGTGGAGGCATCCTTATGGCTCAGAGATTGCCCTTATGCCCACTAATTTCTGAAATGAGGAACCAGGACAATGGTTATTGATCTGTTCCAAATTACACACTCCATGTGCTTTTCTAGGCTTGGCACCTGAGTCAGGGAAATGGGTGACGAATTGATGACAGGATGAAATGGCTCCTTGGAAGTAAAATTTATACTTTGAATCTTCCAAACCATTGTTGCCATGATAATTCATTTTATTTTTTCTGTAAAGCAGTGTCAGATATGTTTATATTTTGCCTAACAGGTACTGTAGACAACATGTCTATTGTCCCAAGACATATCTAAAAACATTTAGTGCAGATATTGGAGTCACAATATTATTCTTCTCTCCTCCTGGTTTCAGAAAAATGAAGAAATCCAACCTTGTAATATAATGAAGTTAATAAAGTAGATTCAGCATCCCCAGCACAGAGCCTGAAACTAAGATCAAAATCTGAATTTGTAACTTACTGAAGAAGTTAGATCCTATATCTGGGACTGGTGAGCAGCACAAAATGTTTGTTCATGTAGATAGAACATATGTACATGATGGATTAATGACAGCCTGTGTCCTTGAAATACTAAAATAATCCTTTCTAATGTGGGATAGCTCCTTTCTTCCAACACTGTTGCCAGGCTCAACAACACAGCAACATAAAGTGATGTCTGGTGTGCAGCCATGAGCACCAATGGCATAAAAGAGGCTCCATCTGTGTCACAGCCAACAAAGAGAGGGGCTCAGGTTTGGGAAGAGCCAACAGATAGCGAGGGGGAAACCAACTAAAGGTTATTAAATGCAAAGACCTCTCCTCTGTGTCTGGAAGTCTGACTTGCAAAGTACTGGTGGCTCTGAGAATAATGATTTCATTTTTGGCCCGTTCCTATTTCTGCTGGGAGGTCAGAGCATGTTAAGGAGTAGCTGAAATTGTCACTCATGAATAAGAGAACAATTTTAATGTGTGTTGTCTCCTTCTCAGTTTGTACTGGGTGTTTGTTGCAAATACTCTCCTATGAAAAAGTTCTGCTCCAAAACATCATATTTAAATCTGTTTTCTCTATTTGTAAGTTCTTCTAAAAATAAGCTGGGACAGGTGTCACAGAGAGAAAAATATTTAATCAGGACATAAGGTTTTATACCCCAATTTTTCCTTCATTCCAACTCTGGGATGGGAGCAGCCTCAACAGATACTAAAATCCTGCAGATCTGCCTTACGAGCAAGCCAAAATCTGAACCTTTAAGTATTTCTAATATAGCAATTTCTTCAGTGAATTTCCATGTTCTCTCTTTCTTTTATTGCTCCAGGCTTGTTAGTGCCATCTCAGTGGAAAGCTCAGTATTTCCTTGCTTTTCTGCACTCCCGTGGAGCAGTGCCAGGGCCAGGCTGCAGGTGCCAGGTGTAACTGGAGCTGCTGCTGGGGCTGCCATGCCCCACCCTGGGGATGCTGAGCGCTCCAGAGGCCAGCAGGAAGCTCTGCAGAAGAATTCTCCCACAGGTTTGGGTGTTTCTGAAATGCTGAGGCCAAGTGGTTCCCACTCTGAGGACGTTTTCCTGCTGCTGGTGGTGGCTGCACGGGGCTGCTCACAGAGCTGCTGCCATCTGGGACAGAACACCGGGGGCTGCTGTGAGATTTAACTCAGGCTGATGTTACTGAAGGATGTCCTGATGAATTGTGTTCTGTAGTCCAGCAGAACATAATAGAGCCTGAAAAAAAACACCTATAATGACCACTAATGCTGTTTTTCAGAAGCAGCTCTCTTATTTACAGCATGTGGAGAGGGCTGATAGAGTGCTTTCAGACAGAAAGCAAAACAACTCTTAAAACATCCTAATGCCCTCAGAATGCCACCTTGCCCCCCTCTTCCTGATTCTTTATGATTCCAATCTCTTTTGAGTGAAAATGCTACAATAAAATGTATTATCCCTTTTATTGTAAGGAGAGAGATAGAACACTTACCGAGCAATTTAAATGATGCAAGTGAACCTAATCACTCCTGAAATCAAAAGAAGTAAGGAGAAAATTCTTTTCCCCCCTTCTTTTTCCTGGTAATGAATGTGAATACTTAGTTTTGGACTCCTTTCACTGTTCTGTCTCAACAAATGAGCATAGGCAGAGAATAGATGTTCACATTTCCACACTGCTCCCATCTCAGAGCTGCCACTCCTTTATCCTCTGCTCCATTTCTCTGGTGTGTCACCAACTTTTTAAGTGGGATTACAACAGTGGTTATCAATTGGTTCAGACCTCAGAATAGTTCTTCTGTAACCATGCTGATGAAAAGGTGAGCGTGAGGTGGAAAAAGAGCTGGTGTTTTATGGGAGTCGATAATCCTGACACCCAACAGAAGTCCTTCCATTTTACCCTCCATTTTTTTTCTGTGCCTTTTGCACAACAAATTCTTGAGATCACAACTGCTCTTCTGCCCCAAGGGTAACAATCAACTGGTTAGAGAGAGGGAAATTCAAGCAGGCCAAAACTGCTCGTAAATCAGCATGGTTGAATGTCTTGTTTAAGTGAAGATATGAAACACACAGGATTTTTGCTGAAGTCAGAACCAGGCAGTGGCTTTTTAAGCCCTGTTAGTGCTGGAACGCTCCTGGGTGGTTCCCACCAGCAAAAAATTTTAACAAAGTTGGTGAAAAGTGCAAATACATTGCTCAGCTGGAGCTTGTTCCTGTGGAAGGCTTTTTGTTTCTTGGGTCTTTGTGGTGAGTGGGTGACAGCCACCAGCAGCCCCCTCCCAGCTGGTAAGGAGATGACAAGGGGTGCACTGGTCAGCTCATTTTGGTTTTGCACACTCAGTACCCTGTGAGAATTGGTGTAAACCACAGCACTGACAGCTTCGAGCAGATTAAGCAGCACTTGTACAGAAAACTATGAGGCAACCTCTTGGCAGCTTGCAGGTGAGAAAGGAGCTATCTGTGCAAGTGCACAATACACTGTATTTGATTATTTAAATTGCTAAGGAATCAGCATATGGGGGGTTTTTTTACATCCCAAATCAAGGGATCGATTGAGATTCTGTTAATGAGATTTTCTCAAAAACTCAAGGGATAAAAGAAATAGCTGCTTGATGCAGTAGCATCTTCTCAATTCAGACAGATTCTAATGATGAATAGGAACATCCAGGAACACTTATTTGGTTTTATTTTCACTTTTACCATGCCTTGGTAATAAACAAGCCTGAAGAATAAATACACCTGATCAAACACAGAGTGAAGTACGCTCTGTGGCACTGGGAGCGTTCTTCCCCTTGCAGTGTAGCAGCTGTAAAATTCTGACACAGCCACAGTGACACAGTTCCCCCCCATGGAGCACTTTTGCAGCAAGGCATGTTAAAAGTGAGACTAAGATAAAATGTTGTTACAGGGCCATTGATCCTGTGCTACCTGAAAGGAGTGAATGCAGGTGTCAGAGCTGACAACGTGCTATGCTGTGCCAGCCTATGCAAAGCTCGGGACAGAACAGTGGAAAACAGTCTTATCTTTGCCCAAATTATGGGGGGAGGGAGAGCAGGTGACCTTTAGAACCAACAGGACCATAAAAGCTGTCATCCCTATAAAAGCAAAGCTTGGATGACAACTGTGAGTGCATTCCCTATGAAAATAGGGATTTCACTTAAATTTAAAATAAAACCAAGCTGCTTTCAAGCATCAAGTGTCCCTGCCAGGTAACACCACGGAGTTTTGTTGCCTAGTTTGAAAGTCCTAATACAGAGGTTCTGGAACAGAAGTGTTCACACACAATTATCTCTGGGGACTGCAGACACTGCTGCTCACCCCAGTCTGGTGACAGAGCTGCCTGGGTGACACAAACCCTTAAGTGTGATCTGCAGGGGCATTTTGTTTCTAAGCTACTCAGTGATAACAATAA
>VXAC01003307.1:2356923-2390672 GCA_013399225.1 Rhipidura dahli | reverse complement strand
AAGCTACTCAGTGATAACAATAATTAATAATAATAATTATTATTATTAATAATAATAATGATAATAGATTCTTTCCTTCTGCACTCTGTGTCAATCATTATTTTTCCCCTTTTCCCTTTGTTTTCCCTCCTTCTCCTGTCCCCTGTAGTGTGAAGTCCTTTCCACCCCATGTGTTTTCTTGCAGAGGCACAACAAGTCAGTCCAACTCACTCCTCATCACCAGATTGGTGGTAAGTCTCAAAATCAGTGATCTTTCTGTTTTGAATAGGGTTTTAAAATATTTAGTCTGAAGCTTGAATACAGCACTTGTGCCACATTCAGTGTTGACAGTCAGAGTGGAGCAAGCCACTGGCTGAAATAATCTGGAAGCAAACTGACAAATTCTCTCTGGTTTGATTCATTTTGTTTTCCTACCCATGAATCATTCAGGAACTGGCTGAATATTCTCAGAGCACACCTTACTTTCTCCCAAACAGGCAAGATTCTCTTTCTGCCTCCTGCTCAGATGACTTGGTAACATTTGGTGTGATTTTGATGAAAACGTGGAAACTCTTGGCTCACACAACTCTCCTCCTCTCTCCTCTACAGCTGTGCTTACAAAGGGGATTCTCTGGGGCTGACAGTGATTTTGAGTTGCTTATCAAGAGACTGGTCTAATCTGATCTAAAAGCTCTCCAGTGAGAGGGAGTTTATATTGCTACTGTCTGGGAAAAACTGACACTCAAAATCCATATTTGGTTGTTTTATTTACATCTGTCTGGCAGCTCACTGAAGGAAGTGGTTTTGGGTGTAATTTTTCAGCCATAGACAAAGGAAAATGCACTTTTTGGGGGTGATGAACACATATATCCTCTGTCATGAGAAAATGAGCTTTCTTTACTTGTTCCTGTCCCTAATATTAAATATCAGATAGAAAGTGAAGACGGTTCCAGTCAAAGACTGATCTGAGGTGAAACCCAGTGTGAGACCGCCTCCATCAGTTAAAATATTCAGGATAAACCAAACTTGTCTGTGGCCATGGGGTACTGATACCTGTTCAGTGTTCAGCTGGAGTAAAAGATGACTTTTATATTAATTCCAGCAAGCCAAGTTTTCCATTTATGTCTTCTGTGTGCTTTTCAGATGCTGTGGTTGGGGTTAGGTTTAAGGGTTGTTTTTTTATTTTTTTTTTTCCTCTTTCCATAAAAATCCATGCTCTCTGGTCAATGAGATTAGGCAAATTGACACTGAATAAAAACTAATTAAATAATGTGATCATAAATTGTTTATCCTCAGGGAATAGATTATAAAAAAGTGAAAATAAGTGATGTCAAGATGCAGTCTGAATAATAATAACAAATTACTGAAGCTTTTGGCTGCCAGTAGCCAGATACCAGCTGAGTCAAGATGCACCCTCATCTCCTGCCCGTTGCCTTTGAACAGCAGTTATGGATTAAGTCTGACAGTGTGAAAATAAATGGGAGAGTGTGGCTGAAGCCAAGCATTTATCAATCCTGGCTGCACTCTTCGCAAGGCAAGCCTGATACAATTTAATAAGATAACAAAAAGCTTAACAGTGTCTTCAGGATGTCAAAATATGGATTTATGCCCTGTATCCACGCTACTGCTCTTAACTTGATGAATTTTAAGCTGTTTCAGGATTTGTGTGTAGCATCCATAGGTCAATAGGTGCAGTAGGAATTGTTTCCAGGTGCTACAGAGAATACCTGTGCATGCATGTGGCAGGGCTATTCAAAACTGCCATGTATCACAAAGTGGAGGGAAGAACCAGAGAAAGCAACAGGACAACAGGTCTGCTCCCTCCTCATAGGTCATGTTGTGCTTTGCATTCCCAAAAAACTTTGTTTCAAGCAGTTTAGGGGTTAAGCCTGTGAATGCAGGAAGAGAGAGACCCACAATCAACTGAAAGAACATCTCCTTACCTTTTTTTGTTGCCTTTTGGAGCTGGAGATGTTACCATGGACCTTCTTTGCTCTGCTCTGCATTACATTTAAAATGAGCAAACAGGATGCCATCATCATCAAGGTTATTTTTGTATCCCTCATTTAATATCCTCAATGGTTACCAAAGCTTTGACTCCAGCAACATCCCCCTGAGTGGGTTTGGTGACTTTTTGTTGAAGAACCCTGTGAATTTTCACAGCACAGCATGTATGGTCCTGTCTGCTGCCCGCAGCATTTCTCCCCAGTGAGATAAAATTAAACAATTGCAGGCGGGTTTTGTGCCTGTGTGTAATAAATACTATCAAGATATCAATCACTGGGTAAGGTAACCTTTTGGACAACAGAGAAAGAATCCCTGTAGTCTCTCAATGACTATTTATCATTCTTTTCGAGAGTGATTTTGATCCAAATCGATCCTTTTCTTGTGCTACTCTATTTTTATGCCCTAGTCCATCTTTAATATACACCATGGCACTATCTGTTCCTGGGCGTGCAAGGACTTTGATGAATGTACTCCAGCCTCCACTGCTTTTTCATACCAGCTACCTATTGATTCTTATAATATCAACTTTCACCACTGGCATCATTTGTTAGAATTCCTCTGGTTAGTTTTAAAGGCCGACTGTGCTGATACACAAACGATTCAGTTCTTTCCCAGTCGTCCCTTTCAGGATTCTCTGTGGATCCTTTGATCAATCCCATTTGCCCTGCTCAGGAAGGACATGTCCCAGTTACTCCAGTCTGCAGGACTGGCCCCACAGTTTTCCCAGGTCAGGCCTTTACACCGAGCCCAGAGAAATGGAGTAAGTAGGTGACATTCCTGAGCCCAATTTCCAGAGCAGGAGGGGATGTTTAATACAGAGAAGCCAGTAAGTTCTTTTAGTCAGAGAGGAAAGGAATGGTTTTGCCTTGATCTATTTTAGAGATGATCAAAGCCCAGGTTGAACAGTCCAAAAGCTCTGTTCAGCCACGCTGCAGCTGTGTACTGGATAACCACACTGCCAGACCTCCCTCCTGCCCCACTGCCGCAGGAGGAGGGCACCTGCTCTCAAACCAGCTCCTTTCCTTGTGAGGGCTGCCCACATTCACACATTTTCATAACTTCACGCCTAAGAGCTAATTGAATTTATCTGGTAACAAGTGGGTTTGGGCTGGGGGTGAAATTAAAGAGGCGTTGAAGCACAGGTGAAGAATTTCCTTGCTTTGCTGGTGGATGAAACTCTGTTCCACATGCACTGCCAGAGAAGGAGGGAGCCCAAGGAACAGGGGGGATTCTCATTGCAGCAAAAGAGATGCAATTCTGCAGCACAGCTTTTCCTGTAGGAAACAACAGCAGCCTTATGCAGCAACGAGCATTTTCCTGTTTGGAGACCATCTGAAAAATACCTTGGAAGCTGCATTAGAAGGAATAACATTTGGTGGAGAGGGTGCACAGCAGCCACAGCTTTGTTTAAGAATGAGGCAACGAGCAGCTGTTCTACATGCAGGAACTGCACTTTCTTTTCAGTTCCTCTCTTCTTTGGTTGACTTATAGACTTTTTGGCCTGCTAAAATGTTAGCCCCTGATTAAAATTGTTAGAGCAGGATTTTCCAGTACTGTTTTGTATAATGAATTTTCTGTTATCAACCAGCTTTTTATACCGCCAGCCATGGTGCTGATTGCTCCTCGAGAGTTTGATGTATGAGGCATGAGGCTGTATTTCTAAAATCTATTTTAATTCAAGAAAATGAAAATTTTGCTATTGTTAAATGCAGTTTTTACTGACTTACAGAAATCTTACTAATTACTAAGGAGTTAGGTCAAGTCTTTCCACTTTAGTAAAAGTACCAATACATCTTAGTGATGTGAGGGCTGATAATTGTCTTTCCTTTATTATATTTATGCAGATTCCAGATGCATTTGTCACTTCATAAAAACATCTGTTTTTGAAAACAAGTTAAACAAAAAGGAATTTCATAGATACTAATTCAGTTGCACAGTAATGAGAAAAAAAAAAATTAAAGCCGATAAGATCTACAAGTTTTTCATAAGTTCAGTGTTCTTTCCCTTTGCATTCATTATTCAGTGGATTAAAAGGATTTCTCCAAAACAGGTGCTGATCTTGTTTTCACTCTTGGTGGAGAAATTTCTCTAAAAGAAACCTATAAAAGCTGTAAGGGGAGCAAAGCTGACCAGAGGTCGAGGACAGTAAGTGGTGAAAAATGGCATTTCTGCAGAAGAGAAGAGAAATACAGGCAAACCAAGATGCTGGTCCCATTCAGTACAGTTTGACACTGAATAACAAGCATTATTTGCATTAATTAAGTCTTTTGATTGTTTGTTTTCTGAATGGAGCTGTTTATGGATGGCACACTTAGAAGGAAGCAAACAAAAATATGCTGTATTGACAGGCTTTTCCTTCCTCTTTTCAACCTTATTAAAGGAGCCAAATCCCTCCAATTCCATTTGGATTGACCTTTATGTGCCTAATTTTACTTTAAAAAAGCCTTAACTTCAGTTCACTGGGATTGTGGGCTAAGCATTAAGGTGAGCATGGAGACAGCCCAGTTTTAAAGAATAATGAGCTAACTACATCTAGTTCTGTCTTAAATTATTACTTTAAACCCATATTTCTCAGTGGTGTGAAGTGCTTTCTACCCTGCCTGAAACTCCTTTTTTCCTTTCCACACGAGAGTAGAAAAGGCAAAAGCGACTGAGGTGCAACACCTCACCTGATCCCTTAATGAAAAATGGATATGGTCAAAGTTCCAAAGTGAGACGTGTGACAGAAGCTTTTGACAGGGAAGGGGCAAGGCAGGGAGCAGGCGGGCCCAGGGGGAGGCACGAGCTGCTGGGGCTCTGGGGTGCACTTGTGGGAAATGTTAGGGACAGTGTTCTCTTGCTCCCTGCAAGACACAGAGCTGGCCCTGCATTCTTGGGTCACAGCTCAGCCACCTGCCAGCACCTCAGAGAACCAAGAAGGATCTCGGGAGGAAGAGAGGGTTTGATGGAGGGTGTTGCAATGACAACGCAGTGTGGACGCTGAAAAGCTTTTAGCAGAGAAATCTTTCAGCTCTCTGCAGCATTTTCTGAGATCTCTGTCTTTCCCATGCAAGCTATCTAAAACAAAGTTATCATTTTGTAAACTTCTTGCACCTGTGGTTTGTTTTGCCTGATTGTTATGGCTCTAAGGAGCAAAATATTTGGGAATGGACATCTTAGAATTTGGCCAATCCCTTCAAGGGGTGGATGGCCAGAGAACCAATTACCTTATGCCATTTAACACACTTTTTGCAAACTGACATATAAAAGCCTCGGGAAAAGCCATTAAATCACTTGCTGCCATTGATACCTGAGCCTGGACTTGGTGTGTTTTTTCTCCCTGTCCTCAGTGCAACAGCAACCACGCAGCGCTGCGCGTCACGTCCGGGCAGCGAGGGCGCGAGTGCAGCATCCCGAGTGATGCAGAGCAAGAGACAGCGCTGCAACAGGGGAGTGAGAAATTGGAGCTGCAGGAGCAAGGAACAGGAGCTGCCACTGAGCATTGTGAGGGGATCAAATGTGCCACGAGATAATTACCTGAGCAGTTTTCAGGTGAATGGAATGCACTGTTCCGCTTCTTGGGAAGTCAGGTAATTTAAAGAACACCCGTGAGAAAAGCTCCAGTAACAACAGACTGGCACTCGGGCTTTTTTTTGTTATTTCAACAATATTAGGCTGAACTAGCACCTCATCATTTCACTGAGCAGTGGCCTATTGTAAGTCACAGATTACAGCTCAGAGAAGAAAAGAAATACAAATAGTAGGATTTATAGAAAGCAAATAGTCATTTTGTCTATTAAGGGAGAGTCAAGCTCAGTGCAAGGGAAGAGTGAAATCAATATGTTGTAACTCATAAATGTAAAGGCAGTGGAGAAGAAATATGAGATGATTTGAAGGTGAACTCACTACAATGATCACTTTATTTTTAACACAGTAAGTAGTCTATTGGTTTCAGTAGCAAAGATGGGAAGTTTATAAAATGTAATAAAACTCTCAGAAGTCAGAGCTTTCTATTGGGTCACAACACAGATTTTTTTGGGAAGAAAAACTGTCAGCCATGTATCAGATCCTTCACTGTTCTGGCTTTGTCTTCCTGTGTGTCATTCAGGAAGAACCAGACTATTAATAGAGCCTTCTTTGTTTGATTAATCATTAAAAGAATGGCTGTGATTTCTTTTGTTCCCTTCACAGGAATCCATGCAAATGTAGGTGTGCAACCTTCCTTCTCATGATTAACAATTTCAGAGGCATGGTTTGCCTGATTATTTAATTTTTTAGCCTGAAATGCAAACTCAACAACAACGTTATGCACATTGAGGGACTTTTACTTCAGATTTACTTCAGTCTGGTCCTTGGGACTAAATTCCCATTTTCAGCTGGAGTTCCATCATGTGAAGTAAAGCACAATAAGTGGGGAAAGTAAGTTCCTGTATGTAAATTTCTTAAGACTGAAGTATTTAAAATAATAAAGACCTTGAGACAAGGTAACCAAGTAATGAAATAAAGATCTTGAGATCTTAAGCTACTCAAATTCATTGAATTTCATGCTTATTCTTTATTTCAGGTTATCTGCTGTTTATTTCTTTGTGAAGCTGACAGGTCTGAATAATCTGCGTTTAAAGGTAACATTCTAAATTATAATACCAAATTTATATTCATTTTAAACTCTCACAAAACATACTTACTAAACTGTAGCTTCTTGGTCTTGCCTTTGAATGTCTTTCATTTCTTTGCCACAAAGAGGGAGTGAGCAGCAGATAAGCAAAAGGTGTTTATTTCTCCCTGGAAAAGACTGCAGGGAAAACCCTGAAATGGCCTTGTCTGTGGAAAGGACCTTCAGACTGTGAAGAGCAGCACAAGACAAAGAATGAATCTGTTTGTCCCTAAGTGCAGCAAAAAGCTGAACAAGCTGAGATCAGAAGCTAATCCATGGTGGCACTTGATGTATCAGCAGCTCATGAGAAATGACGAGTTGGAGGAAAGGCCATGGCAGGTTATCTGGGAAGTGACAGAAATGGGGGAAAAAATAAAAAGAAGAAGGGGGGAAAAAAAAAAGGAAAATATACAAGGAGAGGAATAGAGAAAGGTTCCTTGCAGAAACATTTCAGATGCTGTCACTGAGCCAAATCTGGACTTGTAAAATCTGCAGGAAGATGTGGCAGGTGTGAGATGAAGGGCAAACCTGGGTGGGTGAGGTGTGGCCCACGTGGATACAGAGCTGGGAGGTCCCAGCCCTCTGCTTTCCAGGTGAGAGACCTCAGCAAGGACAGTCCTGGGGCCACTTAGCTCGTGGTCCTGTCTCTGGGGGTTACAAACTGCAGACTCCTCTGGAAGAGGAGCAGAGTCACAGAGACACAGAATGTTCTGAGTTGGAAGGGACCCACAAGAATCACCGCGTCCAGCTCCTAAATGACCCATACAGGGGGAAGGAAGGGTGGCAAAAGTGACCACAGGGATGCCTTGGGGAGATGCTGGGACATTTGGGGACAAGAGGGGCTGGCTAAGAACTCCCATCTGAGCCAGACTGCTGATGGATACCTTTTGCCACCTTGAGTTTCTCACAAGAAAGACTGCAGCTTGAAGAGAAAGTCAGTAGCTCTTTTTGCCTTATCCCTTTACTAGACCATCCCAGAGGAAAGTGCTGCCCTGTAACTCCCTAAAGAATTGCCCAGGAAAATCAAGGAATGCTAAACTTAGCAAAGATAATGTTTCTGAAAGCTAATGGAGGGAGGAAAAAACCAATCCCAAGAGTGAGGCAGAGCTTTTCACACGTGCTATAAAGCAAAGGGACAGAGATGCACATTTCCTATCGTTGCAGGTCACTCTTCAGTGCTTCACCCTGATGTGAATAGATCCCTCAATAGTTAACTCAGCCAAGGGAGAGTTCAGATCAATCCTCCTCACTCCAGCCATGCCTCCTTCCAAATCAATAATGGCTGATGAATACCTCTGGCAAGCCCAGCACAGACACAATGGAAATCCTGCTCTTTTCCAAAGTGCCTTTGCAAGTCCCTTGGATAAGGGGTGTTTTTCTGCTTCTCTGCTAAATCTCAGCAGTGAAGCTGAATTCCTGATGATGCTCCATTCTGCAGAGGCACACTGCACTGCTAACCTGCCCCTTTCTGCTCCTGGAGGGCTTAGCAAGAGCTTTTTGAGTTCATTTGAAAATGAATTCAAACTCACGATCTAGGTAGCTTTCATCTCTAATAAAGTCTGGGTTTTCCTATTTAGACTCTGCTTTCACAACAGATACACAGTTCTTATTCAAAATATCATTCTGATAATTGGATTTTTTTTAAAGTGTAAAGTTCTGTAAGCAGTGCAAGCTATCTGAATTAAAACTGAGTTTGTCGCCCAAAACTAGGAAAGATTAAAAAGTTGGAAAGATTAGATGGTTCACATTCCTAAATCAAATCCCTTAATTGCACTGAAGAACTAAAAGAAGAATCATTTTTGTTAACTTGAAAGTTAGGATGCACTTTTTTGGGAATTCAATCCTTTTTGATGTACATATTCCCAGTAAATCTATGCCTGATTCTAATCTACAGCAGCATTGTCCATAATTAAAAATATTTTACAAGATGCTCTTTCAAAAATCCCTGGTAATTAATAATAAATATCTCTTTTCAACAGCACATGAATCTACAATAATGAAATAAACCTGAAGTTACAAGCACAGCACTCCAGCCTGTGCAAACAGACTTGGCAGTTCTAAGTACAGATTTATGTCTGGAAGGATGCATTCTCCTTGAAGCTGTTTGTGCAACCTACTCATCAGAAGAAAGAGATTTCCTGGAGATTTCCTTTAATTAGCTGGAACAAGCCATTAGTAAAACAAGCAACTAAAACCAGAGGCATATATGCTCGCATAGTTTATTAAAAAGCAATAATTGGAAATATATCCTAAAATTCAAAAAAGGTGTGACCAGGTTCAGTAACAGCTCTTTCTCTGTGGGCAACAATGAGAGTCCAGGAAGAGAAAATTTAGCAGTCTGCCTGGAAAGATAATGAGAGGAGAGGAAATACATGATCCATGCTAATGTGGTCTGTGTCCCTCCCCTTCCCAGTTTCTGAAAGTCTCCGTTTATTCCTGTGCCAATTAAGAGTTATCACCACTGTCAATTATATTTTTGCACTAGGTGAATGCAGTGTCATGTCCAAAAAAATTCCCAATCAGATGAGTTTGAAAGTTTGGAATGCAGCTGTTTTCCAGTGAGGGTTTCCTGGAGCACCAGGTCTCTGCCAGGGGATTACAGGAGGCAGGGGCTGTGTCCCTTCCCTCACCCACAGGGAGAATTTTATGTCCCTTCCCTTACCCACAGTGAGAATTTTGTGCCTCATTCCTCTCTCCCCAGCTGAAATGCACCCCTGCAGGTCTGCACTGTGCGTACTGACTCGAATGAAGCTGTGTAATAAGATTTAAATTGTAATGACTCATTATGCCAACCCTTTTTGCTGCTATTTTGCATAGTTAGTGTGCCCGGAGTGCAGGGTCCTGCTGCAGAAAATCCCAGCAAGTTGACAGTGGGTAAGTACCAAAAAAAAAACCTGCTCTGGAAATTTCTCCCAAAATCTTAGCATGACCAGAGTTCCAAAAGGATGATCTGAGTGGGTGTCCTTTTTACAGCCATTGCCATCAGTTCAAGATTCTCTCCTGACTCCACCTCATTTCGATTTTAGTGGGACTGGGCTTTCTTCTTTATTTGGGCCTCAGGTGAATGATTTCAAAGTATTATTTTTCATGATTGTTTAAACATTTGGCCATGCCCACTCACACAGAGAGCTGTTTTCTAATAATCCTTTTATCAGCCTGAAAATAGAACAATTTTCTTTCTTGCAAGGATCTGTTACTGAGAGTTTCTTATTAGTAACTAGATGCTGACATTGATTTCATTAAAAAATAAGCAAAGTCCCAAAGAGCTTTTGATTTCTTTTTTTTAATTGCATAACATGTAGAGTATAAACACAAACTGCTTTGCTTAGAACTGTACCTGTTTAATTGCTTGAATTAAAAGGATTTTGGGATCAGCAGTTTCTCTCATCTTTTTGGTACATGTTGGTGGCATGCAACCAAGGCACCTCTAAAACTGCTAAATCTGGCTGGGGCTGAAAGTGATGTGGAAAAATTATTTTTGTGTGCATTGTAGAGCATTCATAACCACTAAAAGAACATTGTTTTACAGTTTCAAAGTATTGGCTATTCTGTGTAAAATCAGCTGTAGATAAATATATTTCTCTTCTTACAGTAAAGGAATAACTTTTCTCAAGATACCATTTTGTGTCCCATGAGTCTAATAGGCAAATTTTGTTAATTTGCACCAAAAATTAAATTGATGTGTGGCTCTTTTTTGTCAGCTTTTTAAAGACAGAGGTTAATACAACTCTCCAAACACACCATATCCCGTTTTCTATGTGATTCTACATCAATCTTCAGATCTGGTGCTCCTTATTTAAAATATCCATAGGAAGCATAAACATGCTTCTCTCCTACTCATTTCTCATCTGAGAATTCAACAGCAACAGTTAAATGACTTAATAATTTAAGAAAGTAGGTTGGGGAAGTGGGAGGAGGACGAAAAATTGATAAAGAAATGGGAAAGAGGGCTGAAGCTTAAAGCTTCTTGTAGGACATCACTGTAGCTCTTATGACTCTTTATTTGGACTCTTGCTTCTCTTTAGAATCCAAATGTTTACAAGACTGTAATTGAAAGCTGGAGAACTGCTAAATATCAATATCTAATAGCTGGTGTCCTTCTCCCTGTCCTCCCCTGATGAATATTTTCTGTGAAACTCTGTCAATGAACAAAAGACCCCATCGCTGGTTCCTCATTTCCCCAGCTCCTCCTGAGACGTACTTTTCTCATCCTCACAGAAAAATGTTTTGTGTTTCAGGGTTGGTTGGCTTCTCTATATATATTTTTTTTTTTTTTTTTTTTTTTGCTGGCAGCCCTTCCTGCTCTCGTTAGTACATGAAAGCCTAATTGTGCTGGGCAGCTCTGTCCTGGCAAGCAACTTTGAAATTATACATGAAATGGAACTAGACATCATTAATTCTACTTTTGTAGGTAAGTTTTTCTCCTGTGAATGATGTGCTTTGCTCCTTACCTAAAAAGACTCTGTATTTTTTTTAAACCTTCTGCACTGTGATATCAATTATGGTATATAAAATATATTCTTACAACTAATTAGAAATCAGAGAGAAAATCCACCTGAAATTTTTAGACATTAATGCAGAAAAATCAAACAATTAATTTATGCTCATTCCAGTGACTCATTATCCAACCTGTTTCCTCTGTTTATTTTTATATCAGTGTCTAAATTCAGGAGCAGGCAGGGAATATATCACTAGGTTTTACTTCTTTTGCAATATTAGCTTAAAGGAAAAGAAGAAAACCACCAAAACAGGGGATTGCAGACTTGCCATTTTTTTTTTTCCTGAGAGGATCATAAATTATTTAAAGTTTCTTCATCTTCAGAATGCCCAGATGAATGCTCTGAGATATTCAAAAGCTAGAAGTTTAAAGATTATACAGGTGATTCAATAATTTTTGGAAAAAACTAAAACAAAAATCATGTTGGTTTTTTTTTTTTTTATTTTAAGTATGAGGGATTAATTTTTCTCTCTTTATTTTACTCTGTATCACCAAATAATTGAAGAAATATCGGTATAAAATATAACCATAGCTGAAATGCAAATATATGGGATCATTCCATTTTTATTTTCCTTGGAAATACTTTTTTTTTTTGCTTTTTCCACTTGGTCCTTTATACTTGAAAAAGCAATATTCCTCATGTGAGCGCTGGTAATTAAGTCAGGCATTCATATTTTTTTCTATTATTACTTTTCTTGGTGCTTATTTAAGAACTTTGTTTGCAAAGTTGAATACCCAAGGTTCCTTTTCAACACATGTATTGATTTTCTTTTGTCTTTTAACAAACAGACAGCAACCTGTACTCAACATGGAAAAATAACAAGCAGGCAGTGCTCAAATAGCAAAATCAACATTTTTATTTGCCTGGTAATAAACACTGTGAGCAAGCCAAGATCCAGCTGCAGCCCAATAGAAAAACAGAGGCCTTTTATTTCTCGAGTAGCAATGATATCATCGACTGGTGGGGGGAGAGGGTTTCTAAAAATTAAGAAATAAATTCAAATGGGAGCTCTTCAGCTTTTTCAGCACACATTAATTACTTGAATTCAGGTACCTGTCCCAAAATTGGCTACAAATATGTTAATCCAGCCGGGCACAGAAAATTAATCTTGATTATAAATGAACATTGTCCCTTTGGTCCAGAGAGCAGAGCTATGAATATGCATCCCAGCCCTGGCAGGAGTACAGATGGCATTTTGTCCGTCACACAGAGTTTTGTGTGTGCCCCCTGGGAGTTCAGGAGGTGCCAGACCCTCTGTGCCAAGCTGTGTGAGCTGAGCCCAGGGCTGCTGATGTGCTGGGATGGACAGGAGGATCCCAGAAGAGAGGATGTGTGGAGAGAGAGCATTTTTAGCCTGGAGAGGAAGAGGCTCAGGGCTGACCTTATCACTCTCCACAGCTCCGTGACAGGAGGGGGCTGCCAGTGGGGTCAGGCTCTGATTCCAGGCAACAAGTGACAGGATGAGAGGACATGGCCTCAGTGTGAGCCAGGGGAGCTTCAGGATGGACATTCAGGGGAATTTCTTCACAGAAAGGGCTGCCAAGCACTGGAAAAAGCTGCCTGGGCAGGTGGGGAAGTCACCACCCCTGGAGGTGCTGAAGGAAAGCCTGGATGTGGCATTTGGCACTGTGGTCTGGGTGACACCGTGGTGTTGGGTTAAAGGTTGGGCTTGATGGGCTCAGAGGTCTTTTCAGACCTAATTCATTCTGTGATCCTGTGAAAGCCTTCCAAGGTCTGATAAACTCTGGAGACTGCCTGGCTGAAGCTGCAAAAATGGGTAAAGCTCCACTTTGTCCAGAGCCAGCAGTGCAGAGTAGCACTAAAAATGGAACACATCCAAGGAGGTGGTGGCTGCTTCATGCAGAAACCAGTAGCACATGCACCCTTGAGCCTCTTCCACACTGACCTAGAAGCTGCTGGTGTCACTGTGGCTCTCCAGGCGGCTGGAGTGAGCTGTCTGGGGGAGTGCATGGATGTATAGATGTCTGTAATTAATCAGAAAGACCAGATTCCATTAGTAATACCATCTTAATAAGTATTAAGGTTTCATAAATATTAGTTGTGGCCTGTGTGTCCCCCAGTTTAATCCTCTACCAGGAAAAAGGGAATTTAGAGTACTTCAGCAGGTTTTTCTACTTGGAAACGACAAAGGATGAGCCCCTCAATGGGTTCTGCTGTGGTGGCTGCAGAAGAGACCCCTCTCACTGAGAGAACTTCATTTCCTGACTGTGCCCATCCATTATCCCCTGCCAGCAATAAACATTTAGGATTTGGTTTTAGTAAGAGCTTTATGAGCCTCCAGTCCATGTTAAGATTAAAAGGGTCATATTCTTTTGTGTTGCTACAGTGCAAAGGATTCTTATTTGGTTTTGCAGTGTTTTTTCCTTTTATAATCTTAGCCTGAATCAGAAGGAAGGCTGGATCATCACTGGGTATAATGCATTATCATTAACTTCATGAAGCAATTTCTCTTGTGCAATTCTGCTAGTCCAGGCATTCTAGCTTTTAGTTTAATTGAGTTTGTTGATAAATCTGTCATGATGTGCTTTCTATATATGATCAGCCTATAAAAAAAAATATTTCTACAGAATAAAATTAATCCCATGAATGGGATTAGAACAAGGTTTGCACATTGTTTAATCACATATTCAATTGGTTTCTAACAAGCAGTAGGAATGACTTAGACTGACCCTCTGCTCATTTACGACTTTGCCATTAACATTTGCAAAATAGGCAATGAGAAAAAACATATGTTGAAATCACACAGTTCAGCAAATGCTTTCATTAAATATTACCAACTACTTTCCCCGTTGAAATGGAATATTCTTACTCAATCAACAAATCCAGTCAATAATTGCACAACTGCCTGTGGTGCCTTTTGCATCAGAATTTCAGTGTCTACACTTGCCCGCAGGGCCAAGGGAGAGCACAGCTTCACGCTGCCCATGTGTTGTGTTCCATCAGCTCGTGTCTCAGTGTGTACACATCACTTTGGGCCTGAGCAGATGTGACAGAAGGTAACAGAGCACCCTGTGCTGCTGCAATGTCAGCACCTGCACCAGGGAGATTGGAAAATGCAGGGCTGGAAGTGCAGTGGCTGGGAAGCAGAAAAAAAATCTGGAGTAACAGCTAATTTTCTGACAGTGAGTCAAATAAATGGAGTGCACACGTGCCTTCATTGCAAGGAAAAAACAAACAAAAAATCAACCCTGTTACTATCATGAGAACAATAATGATTTGCTATTCTTTTTGCTTTGGCAGTAAGCAATTATCACCTTCTACAGGACTGAGGCACACGGTGAAGGGAAATAGTGACTACAGGTGTTACTGCATTTAACACATTTTGTTCCTGCATGCAGTGTCATGGATTTCAAAAGTGGGATCAATTTTCCCTTCCCGAATTCTGATTACACTAATTGTTTTATTTATTTCTTTTCAAATGAGAATTCTACTGGCTTCCTGTGGCATATTTCTTGATAATATGACTGCTTTGGTTATTGCAGAGGTACGTTTCATGTCTCTGACCACAATACAAGATGTTTCATTTACTTAAAGCTTTCTCGATGCTATCGAACTGAGAAAATTTACTTCAGTAGCCCTAAAAGCAATTCCAGGAATAAGACTTGATCCTCCACTCAATTATCTGTCCACATTCCATCAAACATCTGTAGCCAGGCTAAACAAAATGTAAGGACACCCAGGCCTTAGATCAGCCAGGAAATGTTATCTTGGAATTGACTTTTTTCCTCCTAATATAACAAGAATTATTGCCAGCGAGTCTCTGGGCTGCATGGAAGCCAGGCTCACCTTTGTGATTGCCAAGCTGTTTCACAAACTCAATTATCTGTCATTTTAATTTCACTATATTTCATGAAAAATGCAGAGGAGGACTCACATCTCAGCAGAGGATGCAATACCGGTGTGGTCATGCAGAACAGCTTTGTCCTTAAAAGTTATTAGAGCCAGTCAGTGGGAGAAGGGAAATAAAATTAGGTCATCTTAATTCAAAGCTCTATTTTATTTTCATTGTCATTTGGCTTTTTGTAATCGTCGGCCTTACCCAACCATCACACTTGGATTATCTCTTTCACTTGATCTTGAAAACATGGAAAAGTTTACCTTTGGAAGTTTTTAACTAGTGAGCTCCTCACATTTTTCAAGCAGACTTTCCCACCTTCTTTTTGACGTTGAGTAATTTGGAAAAAAATATAAAGAAATGGAGAAAAAGAAAATAGAGAGTTACCATCCCTTTTATGTCAGCAAATGAAGGAATAAATGTTAAAATTGGTCTGAAAGAAGAGCTATCCAGTTATAAACTTGGTGCTCAGTATTGATGACAATTTCTGAGACATTTTTAGCATAGTCTGAAAGCAGAATTGCAATTACCTTCTGCCAGGAGCAGTCAGTTCAGCCAGGTGTGCCACGTGCATCTGTAAGCACAGCAATGCAGGTGCCAGCATTGCACGGGGAGAGGGAGCAGAAGTGCCTGGATAAGTGGGAATGCAGTGAATAACCTGGAGGATTAAAGTGCATCAGATCCTTACAGCAAATGACACAGTCAGGCCTGCCATCAGTTAGAGAAAAAAATCCCTCTGTGCCTTCCATGAAGGAGCTCTCTCACTCAGCACTCAAGGACAAAATGAAGAGGGTTTGTTGTTTGGAGGGTTTTTTATTTTACCTTCAGGTTGCAGTCTACAGGCATGAAGGAAATCCAGGCTGCCTGCAGGTTCCGCCTGTTGCTCTGGTGCACAAGCAACTCCAACACTCCAATCCCTCTTTGGGGGCATAACCAGAGGTGATAGACCTGAAATAAAAGCAGAAAGGTTCACAAATTTGTTGGTTTGGGGAAGATGTGGAGGGTGTGTGGGGAGAAGAAAAGCAGACAGGATGATCTAAGCAATATGAACAAATTGATAGCTAGTACAAGGTAAAAGAATGTGAGGGAATTTAAAAAGGGAAAAAAAAATACTGCAATTAAACAACTCTTGATGTTTCCTTCATCAATACAGAATTCAGTGTGTTTATTCAGAAATATTGCTGAGGACACAGTAAACCTAACAATGCTATTTTTTCCTAGCAGAAGGAATTTATGACATACTTTGCCCCATCCTCCCCAAACATAAACCCCTTTCTGGATAAAAAGAGTAAAACTTGTAACTCTGGGATTTTTTTTTTTTAATATTTTAAAACATATGAGTCCATCCATGGGAGCTTCTTTTCCTTTTTTTCAGCAGCTTTACAATGGCTTGGTTTCATTTCTGAAGAAGAAATTATCCAGGCCTCGAGACAAAGATGTTCAAAGCCATATTTTTGATCATTTAAACATCAATACCACTGGCTACACAAAAATTATTCAGAATCCTTTCACAGGGTTGGCAGGATGCAAAGATAAATATTTTTCACAGCAGTGATATCCATTAAGACTCTCGCCTCCCAAAGGCAAGCTCGTGTTTTTGGGCTTGTCCTGTCCCAAACAGATTTGGTCAGCCCCTGTCAGCCTCAAAAAGAAACCAGGAATATCTCCTGTGATCTGAGTTATGTGATTTTAGATGCTATGGTCAATATTCTCAATGAAAAAATGTCACAAAGTTTTGTGGGGAGGAAATGCCTCATTTTTCCTCCCTACATGTGGGGTTCTGGCCTTGCTGGCTTGTTCCAGCCCTTCACCCATGGTCAACAATTAATTTGTCTGGGACAAAGTTACTACCTGACCCTATTTAATGTCTGGGTAAGTAACAATCAGGTCTGTGTATGTGCAAGGCCAAGCCCAGTCAGAAATGTTTGGAACTTCTTCTTTAAGTGAAATATCTCTGCATTTAGTGAAAAACCCCAAGAGCTGCAGTAAGTATGATGAGTAATAGTCCTATAAAGAGAGAATTTTCCTTGTTCCTTGGTTTCACTCAGCAAAGGCAGAGGAACCAGAACAGGAACATTCCATGCAGCATTTATTTCTCTTGTGTAAGTGGTTTAAACTCCTCCATTTCTAAAATCAGGGGATGCAAAATGGAGCAAGCACTGTGAATTTATTGCCCAACGTTTCCTGCTTGTCCACGGAATGTCACTGTGCATCCATCCCTGTTTCCTCCATTAATTTAATAATGTCCATGGCACCTCCAGGGTGCCAGGTAGCAGAAGCCTAATGAAAGCTCCTCTGAACAATTTCACTCCCATATTGTCTTCTGAGACATCCAAACAGCCTTAAAGCCCAACTGGAGCTCATCATGGTCCTCCAAGTTAATAAGCAATAGCCATTGGTATTTATAAATATATACATATATGTATATTCATTATCTCATCCACAAATGTATGCATATATATTATACAAATATTACCTTTAAAAAAAATACGTTAACACATTAAGTGCCCAAGTGTCACTGTAGTACCAGGAGCATTAGATTTAATTAGGTAGCAAAAATAGAAACTGGAGTCTGGTTAATAACTTCTAAAGCTGATCATAATTGGCTTATTAGTTGGAGATCAAGCAAAAAAAAAATAAATTTCAGACATCAGTTTAAGCGAGTACTGAATAAATTATTCAAAATAACTTTGAGAATCAAATAATTAGACAAATAATATGTAAAGTCAATAAAGTGTGACCATCAGCAATTGACAAATGTATGAACGATAGAACAGTATTATTCTTCTACTTCTACTTAGCTCCAGAGAGTTCCTGTGTATCCATCAGTTTAATTGTTTATTACAGTTATTACATTCATTCAAATGTATGAGAAAGCAAACCACTGATTTACTGCTGTCACGGGGTACTTAGTGAAGCAGTTTAAACAAAGCATGGCTGTCTCCATATATAATTCATGTTTATTATAAATGTAAAGGAGAAAGAAAATGCTACAGCAGCTTTGTCTAGGCTCAGCTATCTAAATTTCTGTTGCTTTCTGAATGTAATAAATACAATGTTTACCTGCAGAAATAACCAAACAGAAATTTCCTGCACTGAATAGGTAATTTCCAGAGGGATAGACAGTGCTATTAAAAGCATTCTCCAAACACTGATTGCTTCATTCTAAACTAAATCACATCGTTTGGTATTTAAAAACTGTCTGGACTTGCTGCTTTGTTCTTAATATGCTTGAGACATTTGCCTCACAAATCTTCACATGGATCTGAGATGTGTCCTGGATTGTTTTTTGCTGGGATAGCACAGATTTAGGGAGTGCACAGCAGTGCAATCTTCCCCCTCTCTCAGAACCCTGCTCTTCCCTTACTGAGCTGGTTGAAATTCCAGGAGTGCTCTGCTGTAAAAAGGGTGTTCAGACCCTGTCACTCTCACAGCCCTGGCTGCAAGGCTGAGTTATATTTTGGTTTTAGGCTGGTGATATATCAGTGGTTATGTCAAAGTCTTCTTTAGAGCTCTGAGCTTGTGGTTTGCACCATTTCATTAGCTGGTGGGGTTGTTTTTTTTTCCTTTCCCACCACATTATAGCAGTGAACTCTTTCCTTCCAGCAGTCTGTGATCCTTCACTGGGTACTCCATGCTACTCTCTTAGCCTAATAAAAAGTAGAAAATCACTTGGGTTTGTTCTTCAATTGCTTATTCACCATGCAACTCTGACTTAAGAAAGGTGAAGTTCTAGGTGTGTGGTTCTAATGAGGATATTATTCCAATTACTAGCTTGAAATCAGAACCCTGCTCTGCAGTATTCTAATATAAAATGTACCCAAAGAAAGCAACAGAGGACAATGCAGAGTCCCTTTTTTTTTTTTTTAATGACTTCAGCAAAATAATAGACCCAGAACTCCAATCTAGTTGGAGACATTGAATATCAGAGTGAAAGAGACTGGATAAGTCCCTTGAAGGCATAATAATAGTGCTTGTTAAGGTCACCATTTTCATTTCAAACTACAGCAACAGCCATTTAAAAAATAACTTTACAACCCAGAAGAACTTGGAAATAGCACAGTGCTGCAGTGTATTTACAGATGTCCCATTATGTCAGCATGAAGAAAACCAACTCCCAAAGTAAATAATTTTAACTGCCTAAAACACAAAACCCCATTTAGGCCATAGAGAATAACTGACCAGAAATCCCAAATGTTTTGGATAACAGAAGGGATCAATCATCATCCATCCACACTTGTATATAGGCTGTGTGCTTTTACAGAAATTGTTGCTGTGTTAATTCCTGTCTGTTTCTCTGCCTGCAAGGTCTTGAAAGAATAATAAATCTGATCTTGAAATAAATAAGGTTTGAACTTCTCTTTATTATAATTTTTAGCAGATTAGACTTGGTAAGACTCTTAGCATTTTAAATCTTAAAATACTGTCTTTAAGTAAGCATGTCTTTGCTGACCTGTCACCTTTAAGTTATTTGCAGGGAACTTTGATTAAGTAGCATTAAGTAAGTCTTTTCCTTAAATTATTTGAAAAATGTAACTTTAAATAGGTCATTTAAAAAAAAAAAAAAAATAAACCAAGCAACTTTCTGAGCTACTTTCCTCGAGTCTCTCCCCTATGGGTTGTCTTAATAGGTACAGCACTGTCTGCATTTGCTGAAGGTTGCAGCCTTTGCTGGCAACAAAGTCAGCGTGTTCAGTTAGACAGATTCCTACAGAGACCTTGGGGCTTTCATGTGGGACCTCTGTCTCCTGGAAATGATATTGTATTTTACACAGAAAAAAGCACCTTCCTCACTCCAGCTGTTACAATTGCTGAAAAATGTTGAGTTCTGCAGAACACACAACTCTGCAATCCTGTTTAATCAGTGACTGAGGCAGCCCTCCTCAGCCATGGATTGTGCTGGAGGACTTTACAATTCTTTTATCATCCTTGCTTGCCTCTGAGAACATCCTGTTACATAAAAAGATTATTTGTGAATCTTGGAAAATATTTATTTTTCTTCATGGCCAACCTAAAACTCCATTTTTTGGGTTTTCCGCTCATGCTTGGAATGAATAACTAGTTCTAATAATTACAGTGATAATGTTTTTCAAGAGCTGATGTTTCCCCAGCTCTGTGGCAATTTGCAAAGACAGACCCTCCTCCTTACACCCACCATGTAAAATAAACCCGGTCAGCCTGTGAAGGACATCAGTACATTTGCTTTGAATGCTGTTTTTCCAGGAGGGTAGGAAAAGCCTAGGAGGAGGAGCAGCATCTTTATGTTCTCACATTCTCATTTTTGACAAAGGAATTCAAAAAAGAACCTGTCACACCTTTTTTTTTTTTTTTTATTTTTTTTTGCATTGCATTGCAGAGAATTGCAGAGAAAGCCTGGGCTAAAGGCTCGAGGTTCTGTTGCATAATATTAAAATAATATTTGGTAAGTTCCTGGAAAGGCACAGGTCATTGAAAATGTGAGTAACCCATAGCAATTTCAACCCTAAATCAGGGCTGTTAGTGTAACAGAAATAAATTCTGTTATTCTGTTATTATTGTTATTCTGTTATTTTTTGACCAGGTACTTTCCATGGTCAGTCACCACTGGCAGACCACAGACACTGCTAAGGTGAGCAGATATTCATGGAGGCTTTTAAAACAATGTCTGAAATCAGGTCCCTGCTCTGTCAAAATGGTGACCTGGAATTGAAAGGCTTTTGTGACACTTTTCAGTCCCTCAGTCCCAGGATCTCCTGAGAAATCCCTGGTAGCAAAGGAAGTCTGAGTGAAGCACAGTCTCATTAGCAAATACTTTTCTCCTACCTTTGAGAACTGCGTATACAGCTGAAATTTGCCATTTCAGCTTACAGGGCTGGTATATCACAGTCATTCTGGTAGGTCATGCATTGGGAAGTAACCTACAGCAAAAACAAAGCAGAGGGACACATTTACCTGCCAATAAAACACCCTTCCTCCTGGGATATTTTCAGCTGACCTTTCTGGTCTCGTTAAACGAAAAAGGGGACGCTACTGAGATTGTTTTAGATGCAATCATTGCTTAAACATGACATTTAGGACTCGAGTAGAGGTGAGCCACAACAAGGCACCTTTTTCCCACCAGTGAGCAGTGCCTCCACATTTCTTCCCATGCTCCTTATCCTCAGCTGTTCCTAAATCTATCTCACACACCAGAACCTCTCCAGAGGTTGCAGCAGATTTTCAGGCTGTGGGAAGTTTGAGCTGTTGAGGAGACTGGCAGAGCACTAATAAAATCTAAACACTTATAGTCAAACCTTATTCCTGATGCTGCTAAATGGGGACTTACAGCTTAACATAATAGGCAATTTAGCATACAAATGTGCCCCATAAAAGCAAGGATGTTGGCAGTGCAAAACCATAAATGTTAACCTTTGGGCAAGCTGTTACAAATGTGCTACAGGCTCCTGCAATTTTAATGAACTTGTTTGCACACACGGGGTTTATCTTGTGCTAAACACTGGGATCCACACACCCAGGAAGAGGAACACCTTGAAAAATTCAGATGTGTGGAAGTTCATCATGTCCCACTCATCTGTCATCAGGGGTTTATAGCAGCAGGCAAGGAAAATGGCCTTTTTGCCCTCAGAAATGTGATGGAGAAACAATGCATAATTCTCCTAATGGCGCAGGAGAACATAGGAAATCTTTTATAAGTGCAAGTGTTTGCCATCAAACTTATATTCTGGACAAGTACAGATGATAATGAATGTGATTTTCCTGAGTCGTCACTTCATTATTTTTTGGTAAATTCCAGGAAAAGCAAAGGTTGTTGAAAATGTGAGAAATCCATAGCAATTCCAACCCTAAATCAGGGCTAATAGTTATCTTATGAACTAGTAGGCACCTGTGACCTTTCCTTGTAAGCAATTTGGGTTTGATGAATCAATGTCTGAGCATCCTCACAATCAAATAATCCTGCAGAGCAACCAAATTAAGTTGCTCCATTTCAGGGAAGCACTTGAAAAAAAAAAAAAACCCACACATTTTCAAGCAGTTTTGCTGGTCCTGAACACAACACTCACAATCCAGCCTTGGTGGTGGGCATGTTTTCAGTCCAAGTCTCTCACGTTTTTTGGCATTGGAAGGCGACTTCATTCCAAAGCAGAATTATTCAGAGCTACTCTTTCAAGATGAATGTGTGAAAGATGAATCATTAAAGAAAAAAAGATGATGTCTCAGGCTTATCTGACTCCACTGCCAAATTTTCTTCACCTTCCACCCTATGATTACTGCAGCAAAATATGGAGTTTTCAGTTTATTCACACAGCTTAAAAAATTCTACTGGAACATCCATAGCCAAGAACCTTCTCACTTGTTTATTCCTTCATGTAAAGAAAAGGAATTCAAAGAAATTTCTTTTTAATTGGCTGTGAAGTTCTTTTAGCTTGGTTAACAGCCTTAACTGCCAACAAAGCATGGAACTGGATTGTAAAGAGAATTCATGCAGAGACCAAAAAGCACTTGCCAGGTATATCTCACCTCACTATCAGCTCATTTGCTTCCCTATCATTAATATATGTATCTGTATATGTAGGTAACAATCTGAGCCTCGTTAGGATATAAGGCAAGAAGAAAAGGCAGATTTTCTTAATAACTTGCATTATTATAAAGCCTAAAAAATTATACACGTGCAATAAAAGGAAAATTAAGGCATGAAAGAGAGCGAAAGAGAGAAAATATAGGGAGCTGAAAATAAAGGAAGTTTTCATTTTCAGACATAGAGGCAGTGGGAAAAGTTTCTGTAATGCTACCCTTCAACACACAGTGTAGTGTACTAAATTTGGATCCATAATATCAAAATATTCCACTTCATTGTTACTTACATACAAGCTCAGAACAAGAGTTTCATGCACAGTGTAAACTGAGAGTCAGAGGTTCATTAATTAAAAAAAAAAAATTAATCTTCACTCATAAAAAATTATTTCATACTAGAATGATTAAATTGAATTAATGGAATTAATATTATTGTACCCTACTTTGTATGAAGAGCACTTAACACACACAGGTCTAAAAGATCACTTTAGGTTTGGTTTCAAGAACAGAACTTCACCTGCATGGCTGGTTGCTTTTGATGCTCTGTGTTATGTCATCTTACACGCTGTAAAATATGTCCTTGACATTAATTTTCTGTGGAAAACAACCAGGAAAACTATTTGCATAACTGTAGAAACAAAACCCTTTCGAGTCATTAGTATTGAAAAATATTCATGTGCATTTCAACTCGGCCTGTGAAATGCACAGTTCAGTGCTTCCCAGGTCCAATTTCTGAGTTTAACTTAATCAAGTCTAATGGTGCAAAGGTGATTATCTGTCTTCTGCTAAGTTCAAGAATGTAATAAAACTGGTTACATTAGGAAGACAATTTATTATCTGTACAGTGGAAGGAAAAGGTAAAGAAAAGGTAATTTATGGTGGAGCTTTCTGTGCTTAATGTATTAGTTGTAGCAGAGGTTAAAACTTTCATCTTCTTAGACCTAAACTTAGAGAAATGAGAAAGCTTCTGAACACGAGACAGAACATGTAAAATAACATAGAAATTACACTTCTTTATCCATATAGCAGATGGAGATTCCCTCCTTTGCTCTTATTCCAGTTATATTTTGTTTTATGGTACGAAGAGTTGCCCTGAAGTACGGGAGGAAAATCCTTGGGGTTGCATTTTCTTTCTCAGGTTGTTGCCTTTTATGATCCCTTGGGAAAAAACTGCTCAGCTGCATTGTGGCTCCACTTATGGCAAACGACAGAATCAGGACAAGAATGTATTTCTCATTTCTCTTATTAGTCTGGGGAAGAGAGTCCGTGTCAGTAGGGCTCGGGGATAACAGGGAGCACACAGACCTTGGATGAAGGCTTCTTCAAGCCTTATTGCCTCTACCTTTTCTGAGAATGAGCAGCATGTCAAATAAAACAGAAGAACAGAGGTATTTTTCAGACAGACATTTTCTGAAAATATCCCAGTACTAACAGGAAAAACACACTTTTCCATTTGCTGGTTTGAGAAAACCCAGCACGTTCTTGCCAATATTGCACCTGTTGCAATTGCACTGCACCAGCCTCACACGTCAGGGAAGAGGGGAGATGAAATGCAGCAGCCTGTCTTTGGCTCATGTTACTGTAAATTTTATTTTTATTATTTATTATTGTTATTATTATAAAATTCTCTGCTCCCTGTTTGCAAAGTTTATTCCTCTCTCTGACCCCCAGCCTCTCTCACCCTTCTGACTCACAGAACTTGTGAAGGGTCACAGGGAGACTGAGGATGACTCCAGACTGGCTTGATTGATCTGTCATTCAGGTGTTTAAATTTATTACATTTTGTTGATTATCTACAAAGAAGTTTTCTCACTTTGGTTTGCTAAGTTAGCATAAAAAAAGTTGGCAAATTCTTAAAAATGTAAGATGGCTGTCAACTGTGAGAATTCTTCAGGCTCACCCCAAATATCTCCATTCTAAATGTAGCCATTTTTGTTTGCTGTTAAAGCAGATGGTGTGTTTGGACACCCAAATACAACAGCTCTTTCACAAGATGATTTTTCTATTCCATTAGAATATTATTTCTTTGGTGTCAAAACATGTCAATCACAAAACTAAGAGAGAAAACAAATTAACATACTGTAAATATGTGTGATTTCATACTGAATTGCAGCAAAATACCCTCCATGCAGTGGACTTTAAATGACATTAAATTTCTGATGCCATTTCCCAAATGTTACATAACATTCAGCAGAACAGCCACTTTTTGTAAAGGTGTAAAAGTGTAAAATGCAGTTTCCACAGCATCCAGCACCTCAATCCATCCAGGATGCATCACCTTTCAAGCCAGAAGCATCACCTGATTGAATTGGGTCCATTAAGCATCGAATCCTGTGCATGGTGCCTTAAATCACTCGAAGAAATCAACCTGTGATTATAGAATAATGCACCAGCATCCTTGCCTGGATCACCTGCATCTTTCAGGAAGCCTGGGGAGTTTCCTGACTGAAACTTCAGAATTAAGGTGGTCCATGGTTCTCAGTGGGACTGACAGAACTGTGATAGTTTTCAGGCTGGATTCACCTACAAACATTCAGGAATACTGGTTTAAAAAAAAAAATATATATTTTTCCCTGCCTACCTGTTTTACAGCCAAACATCCCACAGCAACTCCTTTTCTAACACAAGTAGGTTTTTTTCCCCCCAAAGTTGTGATAATCACTTGTGAGCTTCCCTATCTGCTGTTTGGGACTGTTCCATCAGGCACACTCATTTTGCTCATGCAAAAACCTCCGTGAGATTGGGCTTATCAGGGAAAGCCTTTCTGAATGTGCTTGGCTTCCCTTTTATGGTGCCTTTTCAAGACTTCTGTCTGTGTCTAGATATCCCAGAGCTGTGATAAACAGAGCCAGAGGTTGTTTATTACCAAGGTTTGCTATCTGGAATGTGCTGCCATCTCATTACAACGTGTTTCAACTTCTGCTTGGACAGGTCTCTTATTTACACTCTGCTTTATTCATGGAGGGAACACTGATATTGGAGGCAGTGGAATATAGAGTGAAAGGACTCCATCTGTCCTGTTAAATATAAGCTGTTAAAATAATCCCTTCTCACTGCTTTTAATGCCAGAAACTGATATCTCTGTATCAAAAATTCAAAAGTTTCTGATTTGAAGATTCTCAGGTAAAGATGTTAATGGTGAAAGCCTGGAACTAAGATAAAAATTCATGATAGTCTGGGTCATCTGAGCTTCTGGGAGCTGTCAGCCTATCAGCCCATACAGACAGTGAGAAGTATGGATTGCTTTTGACTCAGACTCCCAAAGCAAGTTTGAGGGCACTACAATACCATAAGGACTGCTGGATTCAGAAATTTCAGATGAAAAGGTACAACTTATCTAATATTCTGCCCTGGTGTCTATGATGTCATTGTGTCATCTGTGATATAAATGAACATGACAAATTTTACCCACATAGCTCCACAGAGGCTCAGTGGGATGCTCCCAGGTAGATAATCAGGACATTTCTGTAAGCAACACTTATTTTAGCTGTGCTCTCAGTGAGCTCTGTGAAGAACTAATTTTATTATCGCATATAAAAAGCAATGAAATGATACTTAATTTCTGGGATTCCTTAAATAGATAAAGAAATTACTCTAAAAATAAAGGCAGAGCAAAATTCAGACCTGAAGTGCATCAGCTTTGTGCTCTGCTGCATTTGCAAAAGCACAGCCAGCAGCTCAGGAGAAGGGATTATTCACTTTTACCTGGCATTTGTTGGACCACACTTTGCCTGGTTGTGGGCACTCAGTACCTTGCCGAACTTTTCCATGAAAGGTCAATGTCTTGTGTCATTTAACTAATGAGTGTTTCACAGGGAAGAAGAAGCCAGACATTTCTCAGAGATTCCCAACAAGGCTCGTGGTTACGGGCAGAAGATGCTGCAAAAAAAAAAGGTGATATTAAATCCAAGCAATCTTCATGATGAAGGTGGTCAAATGTTGGAGCAAGGGCCCAGAGAGGCTGTGAAATCTCCATTCCTGGAGATGTTCAACACTCAAAAGCTGAAAACGCTGATCAACCTCACTGAAGTCAGCCTTGTTTTTAAGGGAGCAGAACAGATGATGCTCAAATGTCCTTTCCAGCCTGGAACAGTTGATGTTGCTGTGGTCCCAGAATGGTGCATCTACAGATACTTGGTTGCTTGTATCCCCAGCCAGACTGTTCTCACCAGTTACAGATTTTCCCAGTGTTGTTGGTTTGGGGTTTTTCCAGGGGTGTTTGTGGTGATGACTTTTCTGATAAAACCACCCCTTAGCATCTGGGTTTCGAAACAAGAATCTGTAGTGGGTTGACCTTCACAGTGGATTGAATCCAATGACAAACATTTTTCAAAAGACACCAACTGACTGATATAATTCGATATTGCAGATTTCCAAGGAGGGTAATTCATGGCAAACATAACATTTTCCCCATAATTCTTAAAAGCCATTTCTTCAAGATCCAAATAAATGCTGTCAGAACATGGAATAAACCATTCTTCCAGAATGTGAGAAGTGCAATCTGTCCACATTACACCATCCTGCTCTCTGAGGAGAGAGAAAGGATTTGCTTCAGTAAAGAAGGCACTCTGTTATATGGCTTTTTCTTTTCTGGTCTCATATCTTATGTTTCAATGGGTAAACTCTGCAAATCAGATTTATATTCAAGTCTAAAGTTATGCTTTGCTGCAGTAAAATCAGAGGAAGCCATGACAGATTGATCCATGGAAGAACAGGTGGGAACTGAGCAGACCTTATTAATCTTTTTCTCTACTTGGTGGCACTCAAGTGCCTTTAATACACAGAGAGAACTTTATCTGTGCCACGTGAAGTTAACCTTGAACAGGACTTGGATTTCTAAGAGTCAGATTAAATTCCTTCCGAGTTAATAACTTGCATTTTTTTGGTATTTCAGAGATTTTGGTAGCATCCTCTTGTCCTCTGTGTTCTCTGCCCAGCTGAGCATTTGTAATAATTTAATGTGGATCCTCTTCTGAGACAGCTCTTCCCATGTTTTTACATCTGAGACCTCTTCCACTTCCCTTGGTGGAAGAGAGGCCTCTGGAAATAAACTTCCAGGCACCTCATCCCACTCTCTAAGGCATTTTAACAATCTCACAATGCATAATAAAGAACTTCGTCTTCCTGTTGAAGCAACTTTATTTCCTTTTAAGGCACAAAAATTAATAGAGCTAAATACAGGCTAGTTTGGGCATGGCTCTGAAACCTTATGACTGAAAAAATGGAGGATGCTGTGTTCAAGCCCCCACTGCTCTGTGCATTTTCTGTGGGAGGTTTTGTGCAAGGCACAAACCACAGAGATTGATGAGCCTCTGCTGGGTCTCTCTAGCTGTCCATCCAAGAGCATAAAGCAAAACTGAAAATGGGGTCAGAAACGACAAAATTCCCATTGCAGGCACGGTGTATCGAAATTAGTCAACCATCGTTGTGCATAACGAAGTGAATTTAACTTCCTTCAGAACATTGTCATGCAGCCTCTTCAGTGCATCCCCGACTCCCTTCTGATTATGAGACTGCATTTGTTCCCTACTCAGGCACTGAAAGAGGCAGGTGAAATTTTGCTGTCTGACACCCGAACCATACAGACAGGGATGGAAGGGCAACATTATCACCAAGGCTGATCAGCCTTCATCCTGAGAGATGGTGACAGCTGAGGGGGGCTCTGGAGATGGGGTGTCCAGGAGAGGAAATAGTCCCCCAGCTGTAGCACTGGCTTGCTTTTTACACCAGGCCTGCTTTTCTAATGGCATGAAAATGCTCAAGAGCAGAACAGAAATTGGAGACCTGTGCAAGTCACTGACTGTCATTGTTGTCTCCCAGGCAGAGGTTTGAAAAAAATGCACCTACTGCCTTTAATGCCAGTGAAAGAATTTAACATGTCAATGCAATAAAATTTAATCATCTTGGTTTGAGTATGCCTGTGGTTGTTGCATTTACATGATGAAAGTGATGCAAGGCTCATTATCCTAAATAAACTTCTAATTTTCTACTCACAGTTGCTGAAAGTGTTGTTCCAGAATCAGCAGCACCAAACCAACACTTCATTCACTTCCTGATGGTTACAGTTCCAGGTGTAAACACTGAAATCTTTGTGCCATGGCTGCAAGGAAATCACATTCTGCAGAATCCCTGCAGACAGCAACGGGGCACAGGTTTTGTGTTGTGTTTGCAGGGAGTCAGGGCTGAGGCAGCTCTGGCTCTGCCCAAGCTTTACATGGCCTGCCCAGAGGTTTGGTTTTAACTTTGTTTTGCTGCAACAGCACCCGAATTTCTTAACTGTGGTGTCAAACACCCATCAGGTGTTTCTTTGTTCTCTTTGGAAAGGGTTCTGCCCAGCTCCAGGTCTGCCTTTCTCTGAACATCTGAATGTACATTTAGTGTCCCAAGTGCAGAAGAGAAGATGGGATTCTTAAACCAACCAGCTGGAGAAAGAGGGCGTTTCCTGAACTCTCTTTTTTTTTGGCAATCCAAGAAGAAAGCCTACAATAAAAAAAATACAAACCTGATTCTCCCGTGCATGCAAGTCCTTCAGAGGAAAAGACTGGCTTTTAAAGGGTGAGAAAGCAGATTTTCTGCTCTCAGATTGCACTGGGGAAGCTTCCACACCCGGGTGCTGCACTGTAACAATTGTAGGCAATCACTCAGCTGTAGGAAATTGTTCTGAATTTCTGACAACACAAACTCAGCATCTCCAAGCCACCCCTGAGAGCTCAGGAGAAGGCTCTGTGCTTTGCATCCCTGCTGAAGTCTCTTCCAATAACGTGTCTTTGCAAGATGAAGGGCCCAGATTTGTTTTTCCAGCTACCATCACTCATGAAAAGCCCTTCCCATGGGACCTGAGTGCTGGTAAATATTAGTGGAGCGAGTGCCATTTAGTTTGTTCTGTCACAAGGTGGACATGTTATTATCTCTGGTGACAGTAGTGAAGTTAAATTTAGTCCATGCTACGTTTTTCAACCTCCGTGGGAGGACTGTTAGTCTAAACAAAAAATACGTCTTTTTTTAAAAAGGAAATCAGCTTCTTGCAAGTTTCCCCTCTATTTCTTATTTGTATGCTGAATTATTTCCTTTTAAAATTAATGCCATTAAACAACTGTTGCACACATAGGACACACAGATATCACAGAGGGTGAAGTGAGCTGCTGATAAAAACAGAAAAGAAAAAAGGAAACAGTTGTGTTCATCTGTCAATCAATAAACTGAATAGATATAATAAAACTTGAAGAGAATAATCTTCTTTTACTGCTGTCTGAACTACACTTGATCTTGTTCTTCACACTTTAAGCAGTCACATAACAATCAATTGTATAAATTTACTGGAACCATGGCAGGCAAAAGCAGTCTCAAGACCCTAACAATTTCATTTTAGACAGTAGCTAAATATCCTTATGCTGTTATCAAAATCATTAATATGCTACATGAACACATGAACAACAAAAGTTCCTCATTTATTCTCCCTGCATACTGGCAGGATTAATGTCAAATACTCTCCAGCTTCCTGAATAAAAGGTTTCTTGTTTTTGATGTGACAAATGAGAAACAAATCTCAGCCTGAACTTTTTCATGAGCTGATTACTTTACATTGTGATTTGTATTATTTTGACAGGCCCGAGTTCCAGGTGGACCAGAGGTAATACCAGTCACCCATCCGTGCTGGCAGAGAGGCAGCAGAAGAATACAAAACTTCACAAAATGCTAATTCTCATTATTCTGCTCTTATCCCCACGAAATTCAGCTGTTCCCTGCTGTGCCCTGTGAGTTCCAGTTGTGACCTGATTCCATTAAAATAAAACCAGGATGTGTGTTAAGAGTTTTTCTGGCACTCTTCAGGATATTAGGAAATAACCACTTTTGGTTTTGCCCTCAAGCCCACGGATGAAAATCTTCAGGGACTGTGTGAAGCAGCACCCACATCTCAGAGAAGCCACGGGGGCCTCCTTTTGCTCTTCCTGTAGAGGATAAAATCAGCTCTCCCTCTCCAGCCTCCAGAAGCCTCCAGAGGCACCATTTATGTGATTCTCTCACTTCATTTTGGGGTTTATGCATGCCCAGAGTCTAATTTTGCAGAATGGCTTAGACCTAAACCTGGCAAAAATCAAAATTAAAAAAAAAAAAAAAAAAAAAAACACCTAGGAGAAACAAATTGTGATACAAATTCAAATCATTAACCCAGGATCAAACCCATCATTTATTGCTGTGTAAGAGCTTCTCTTTGCCACAACTGGGAAGCACCGCCAGGAAAACCAAAAAGAACCATTGTATATTAAGCAAAATACCAAATCCTTCACTCTTGCAGCCTTACAAACTGTACTCCACAAGAATATTTTTGTGCAGAAAGAATCCATATCTAGAGTAAAGGAAATCAATTATTTATGCAGAGGGTTTTTTTCAGGTAATTTTGCTGTTCTTCAGAGATCAGACTAGAATGGTAAAGAGGAATAATTTTAAGCTGAGGAGTCTTAAGGCTTCTCTGCTATGAATTCCCAACTTTATTCATTTTCTTTTGCAAGCAATAGAACTTTGCTTTGGAATAAATTCCCCTGTACTGTCATCTTCCTCCTTTGGGGAGCGTTTAAGGCAGTTCTGAGTCACATTCTGCATATTCAGTAGGAGGGAAAAAGTTATCTGTGAATTTACTAATGCCGAGCCTAACACCTCTAAAATGAAGGCAAGCTTATCTCCCAACTATTGCCAGGGACAAGGCTACAGATTTCAATTCAGCTCTCCTGGATAAACTGCTGCTTATGAGCTGGGCATTTGGAATATTTAGAGCAGCTACAACAGTCTGGAACAGACCTGGAAGTTTCTTCCCTTGTGACCCAACAGCAAATCTCACCCTACAATTCCAAGCAGCAGGGTGACACGTGGTACATTTTCCATGGCTCAGTAAGTCATGGTACAGCCCCAGAGCTGACCTGCACATTGGGGAAGCTGAAGAACTCCACCTGGTGAGAGGGAACATCGCCTTAGGTGCAAATGATGAAGTGCTCATCACCTTCAACAAAAATGGCTGAGAAATCCCAAGGGAATTTCACAGAACAATGGGCAGGACCTGTGTTACTGCTCAGGATTTTCTCTGCCCCAAATCAGTGCAGTGACGTGGTGCCCACAGCTTCTGAGTGATCTCTGCTGGTTTTTAATCAGCCAGCATCCTCAGCTGCAGCCTGCCTGCTCCCTCGGCAGCGCGGGGTGATTTTGCATTTAGACTCTATTCATTACACAGTGATTTTGGATTCTAATCTCTCCCCAGAGAAGCAGCACTGACAGACTCCTGCAGTCACCTGTGCTGTCTTTCCCTTGTTTTCCTCTAATTGTTTTTTTCCTTGAAGTTATTTAGCATTTCTGGAAATGCTTCACCTTTGGCAGAGATACAGAGATTCTGGTTTTTTAAACCTCTAGTACTGTTGTGGATGATCCCAATTCTTTTCCTCTTCACATCTCTGTAAAAGACTTTCTACAGCCATTCTGGTGCTGGTTCGTCCAAGTTTGAAAGTTCACTTGAGAGCTAAGTCTGTGCCCTAAACTTTTATTTACATTAACTGTGCTTTATGTAGATATAAAGATAATTTCCTGCAAAAAGAACTACCACAGGAGGAGTGGTGGGAAGACAACTTCAAAGACATTCATGGTATCCTCTCCCACAGGAAATCACTTGATTTATCAAACAAACCTAAATAGATTGTACTTGGGAGCAAGTTGTTTCTGTTCTTTTATTGTTTCTGTTGTACGATACACTGAATATATCAGTCAGCAATTCAATAAATTAAATATTGCTCCACTTAAATCCGACAGTAGAAACAGCTCAGTTGCATTTGCTAAACAGGAGAGTCTCTATGACAACTAATGGGATTATGAAATCTGGAATGTATTGATGGTGATTAGGCTGGATTGGTTGGTGAGGAGCAAACAGCGAGGCGTGTGCCGCGCTCGGGGCTCGGTGAGCTGGGAGCAGAGGGGGCTCCGTGGAGACCACGTTGGGTTTTGTGTGCATTGTAAGGAGCTGGAGCACTTTACACACTCCAACGAAGGTACAGAACTCTGTGAAATAAACTTCCTTTTTATATCCTCCAGCAACAGAACCTCTCTGCTTCGAGAAGTAGTCGAGCCATTAGAAATGTTTATTTATGATTCTGTTTGGCCTGTTCTCGTGGTGCCTCCAAAGGAAGGAGCTGCACCCTGCTGGCTGTTGATGACATGAATATTCTCATTATGGATTTAACGTGATCATGTGTTCCCTTTGACATCTGTGCTTACCCCTGTTGGTGCATCCCAGGCAATCTGGTGCTTGAGAGTCACCTGGAGGAGTTTGGGAAGGCGCAGGCAGCTTCCCAGGGTGTGACACAGTGGAGAATTGAGGTCACTGCCTTCAAAATTCAAGTTTTCTTTTTTAATCATATTTTGTTATATCATATTTGTATCAAGACTGTCACAACATAAGCAGTTTTATAGTAAAGAGAGAGAAAAAGCAAATCTGAGATTCTCTAAGAACAAAATTAAGATGGTTTTGATTTTCTTTCTCCTGTATGTTTAGAACCAGCACAGGGAGCTTTGGACTATTTCCATTCTCAAAACTGTTAAAAATCCCTCTGACTAAAGCAGTCCTCAGTATGGACAGGTCAATTATTAAAAGTATATTGATCAGCACACAGTATGTACAGGATTATAATTATTGAAACAATTAGGTTCTATCTGATGCTACTCTGTACATAATTATGTAGGTAAGGTTTAGTTGATTACTTCTGGAAAAAAAGATTTATTTGAACACAGGGGTTATATGTGGCTGATTTCAATTAAGTACTCAGTGCCCTCAAATTTTATGGGAAGCACCTGATGCACTGTTAAAATAAAACAAATTGATTGAGACTATATATAGGAACTGTAACAAGTTCCTAATGAGGAACTGCCTGCTTGTCAGTGGTGCTTGGGATTCTGTGTTTTATGGCTGCCTCTGGTCTTTATGGACTTCTCTGTTTCCCCTTTGGTCTTATTCTGAAGATTTGCAGTTCATCACCAAAAAACCCTCTAAACACCTTCATGCCTTCTCTGGATGGCAAACCTCTTCTCCTCTTGGTGTTTGCCGTCACCAATCTCAGAAACTTGTTAAATCCTCTGAAATAATTTGGATCTTAATATCCAAGGCATGGCTGCATGTGCATGTAGCACTCTGGATCTGGCAGAAAAGCAGTTTCATCTCACCCAAAATGCTTTGAAGGGTTAAGAACAT
>VXAC01003307.1:2325488-2356823 GCA_013399225.1 Rhipidura dahli | reverse complement strand
AAAAAAAAAAACAAGAAACCAAAACAAACCTATTCTCAGCAAAATTTTGTCTCATTTTTCACACAAGTCTAATTAAGTGGAAGTATCTACACATTTCCAAAGGCAAAAAAGGGGGCAGAAATTCATGTAAACCCGTTAGTTTCTCCATCCCTGGTGAGTAGAAGGGAGAAGTCAAAGACATTTTTGATTTGTGTGTATCTGCTTGCAAGGTCCTGGGTCTTTGGAGAGCTGGTGATTCCAGGACAGAACCATCTGGTTCACACCACAGAGATGCTCAGAATGGAACTGGATAAATTGAGCTCAAAGGCTTCAGCTGGAACCATCCCTGACAAGTCAAATTGTGGAAACCAAGGGCAGTGGGAAGCAAAGGAGGAAGTCCTGCAGCACTGGGTCGTTCTCTGGGCTGCAGACTTCACAGTTCTCAAGGAAACAGGAAAACAGGGCTGTGGAGTTCATATACTCCCAAGCAGAAACTTTGAGATATTGAAATTAAACAGAACAGAGATGGAAGGGATCAGCTAGTTCATCCTGCTGACAATTCTGTAATGCTCCTCTGAGGATTAGCATATTGTTCAGCATGGTGTTAAATATTCCCTGCTATGAGCTGCTTTTTTTATTTTTTTTTTCCTTGAGAGACCATTTAAACTAGAACAGGTCCTAGTATCAGGAAATAGCCTTGTCTGTAGCCTAAATATTCATATTTCTTAATTTCATCCTATTATGCCTGCTGAGACCATGACACACACTGCTCTGTCAAATAACATCTATCTTGTTTAACTCCTTCAGCTGCTGAAGGCTGCTCCAGTGACTGCCACAGATTGCTTAGTCAGAAATCATTCCTGTTAAAGAGTTCTTTTCACACTTAACCTCTGGTTCCACGACTGAGTTATTCTGCTGCCACTGCCATCTATTATCATCATTTCAGAACCTCACGTACCATAAACAAAATAGACAATCTGAAATTCATCATTGAAATAGCAACAGTGGGAGAACAAACTCCAGGGTGAGTTATTTTCTGTCAACTGTCATTTGCTTTAGAAGTTCTCATCAGTCTGCCACAATAAAGCATGAAATAGAAGACATACGTTCCTCTGAAAACATCCCCAAAGGTTCAAGCTTAGAGATTCCTACTGTGCCAAATATCAGGCAGTCTGCCAAGAAGCTCAATTAGAATCTTTGACTAAATTAAGTAGCTCACAACCAAAGCATACAAATGAAAAAAAGCCCCCTCCAAAAGAATGGCTTTCCTGGAGGTGCAACAAAACATTTCCTTCGCTGCTCAAAATAAGTCTCAAATTATAGTGATGTTATTTGACTTTAGGAACACACAGATGTGTTAAGTATTTCATTGGGAATACTGTGTGGTTAGTTGGACAAGCATAAAGCATACATAATTAATTTCACTCTTACAGTGCCTCTGCTCTTTAACATTTGTTACTGTAGCAAAAGCAGCTTACGAAGCACCCTGCTTAACTGACAACATTGAAGGGAATTGTTTAAAAAAAAAAAAAAAAGAAAAAAAAAAAGAAGAAAAATCTGGTTTCATTCCACTCTCAAAAATGCAGACTGTATGTCTGCATTTAGGGTTTTAAAGTAGACACAAGAAGAATGGCAGGTTCCTGCAGAGAAATATGTCACTGGTGATAAACAGCCCCAAAGTCAGTGGAGCAGATAATGCATTGCAGGTCAGAAACTACACCCCTGACAATACTGCACACGCAGGTAATACACCAAATGTCACATCTGAAGGGGGTAATGCTTTTTCTACTGCTACATCCTCAACAAATTGTACTACATAGCTGAGTTACTTGCTGACACAGAAGCATGAAGGAGCTTTAGGTAACAGAAAATGCAATGAGAGCCTGAACAAGATAGACCACCAAATCAGAAAAATCCAGTAAAATTAACAGCCCAGCTCTCATCAGTGATATAGGCCAAACAGTAAATCATCTTAGATTGTAATCGTAACCTATAAAAAGTAATTGTTCTTTATAGCTCTGTATTAAAAGATTAAGCCCTCTAGACAGAAAGGCATCAGACCTTAATAAGGTTAAAAATCGCTTGCTTGTTTGTTTTTAGTCTTGACACATTTTATCCTTTATGTGCTGGATTTTTAACAGCACATTTCCCTGTAATGGATGCAGTGGAATTCATCGATGTTGTTCATAATTCTTAGTTACACACATCTTGGCTTAGACCTTTCCAGAGCTGACATGGACTCATTCATTCATTCTCACCACGCACAGGTGAGCTGGAAATGAAAGGAGATAGGAAAACCTGCCTAGAATCATCCTGGCATTGCTGCAGTGTTCCTCTATTTTCCCCACACCCTCAGCCTCCCCAGCCATGCTTCCTCTTCCTCACCATCTTCCTGGATTATTGAGGAAGGCCAGACTAAAATATTACAAAGCTGAAAAAAAAAAACTGATGGAAAAAAAGAGACCTAATTAAGTTTGTCACCTGAACCAAGCTTTCCCGTCCTTGGGTGAACATATCAGAAGTCAAGACCTGAATGCACAAGCCCCCACACATGGCTGGGGCTGATGCAGCTGCCTCTATCTCTGAGCAGGGTGTGGTGGAGAGAAGCCCTGCCAATTAAATAGACCCCCTAAAGTCCCAGAGCAGCCTAAGGAACCAATTTTAAAGGGTTTCCTTTTGTTGTACACGCTATGCAGCTTCCAGATTAGCTACACAGGAAACTGCTACATTCAGCAGACCATTTTCAAGCAGAATTATGTTAAAATGTAGAAATATTTTCAGTAGTGGAGGATGGTTTTCTATAATGAATCAATTCTTGGTGAGCGGAGATTTTTCCTTTCAGGTCTGGAGCCAAAGAAAAACCCAGACTATTTTTGAACCATCACTTGTCTTAGCCAGCAGGAAACTCTACTAGTCACTTACTGGTCCAGGCTTGTGCTCAGAGTTTTAAAGCTCAGAAAATCTGATTTAGACAGCAGCTTGGGGAATGGTCTACTGCAGCACAATAGAGCACAGACAGCATTTCTCTTTCCTGCCCCATAATCCAACAAGTAGGAACTCTTGGTTTCTCAATGAAGAAGGGTAAGCTTCTCCCAGAAGCCATCCTGCCCCACAAATCCAGTACCTGAATGACACTCAACACGAGGCACAAACACCCACATTTACCTGCAGGACCACAACGAGGAGATAAATGTGCTCTGGTGTGGGATAGGGCCCAGCAGCTCGTAAGGGGAGGGCTGCTCTTTATGCATCCCCCTTTAACTTTCTTTAGGAAATCTGCCAGAGTTTATGGTTAAACCATCATTTATGGTTAAGAGGCTCTTCCACACAGGCACAACAACTTCATGCAAGGTTCTCATTTGTGCCACCCCTTTTTATCTTCCCAAGTTCATGGATTTTCCACTACTGAAGAAAAGGAACCCTCACGTTCTGTGCAGCTCCTTAAGTTACTGGGAACTTGCAAAGCCTGGCATGTCAAATTTAAATATAAAATCCATGATGTGACAACATCAGATCAAAGTGGCAAACTGTGTATGTGACAGCTGTCTGTAACAGTGATCATGTCAAGTGCTGAACTGATAGTTATATGTTGATGCAGGGCCAGGTGAAAAAATCATTCTTCCTGACAGAAAATTACTTTAAATAGTTCACTGTTGCAATCCAGCTCTGCCCTAATTTGCACATGCTCAGCTGATGTCAACCTTTGGAAAATATCTGAAATATTATTTTTCCTGCTCTCAGAAACAGATATTACAAATTAACAGCACAGAAATAGAGTGAAATTCTTCAAACAAGAAAGGAAAAATTCTGTACATGGAGCAGACCCATACTACAGTCTCAGAAGAGTCAAGAATCCAAACAGAGCTGGCCCTCCCAAAGGTGTAATTGTGCAGTGGTTCCTGACAGGGTAACTCAAAGAGCTGGGTGCATTTCTCCATCCTATTTAGCAGCCACTGCCATGCACTGCTATCAGCTGATCCCTAAAGTCAAGGAATCTTGAATCCTCATCTGTTTCCTGGCTGCCAACAGAACACTTTCAGGGTGGGCAGCAGAATGTCTGCCAAAGCATTCCAGATGTAAAAATCTCTGTCAACCCAGACCGTGGGCTGGCTTGGTGTGAGACAGCAGAGAGGAGCCCAGCTCCACACTGCACCTGCTCTCCTTTTGCCCTTTGGAGGGTAAATATCTGCCACTGCCTCCTCGGGGGCTCCAAACACATCCCAGAGTCTAAAGGATCCCATCAGGGCAGTAAGAATTGCAAAGCAGATGACAAAACTAAACCCATGTCATCTTAAAGGGAGATTTGTGTCCCTTTCAAAGGAAAGTGGATCTCTCAGTTTAACACCACAGCAGTTACAAGCCTGGAAGCTGAGAACCACTTGTCACCCTGATAAAGCTGTCTCACATTGTGAGATATGATGCTATTAAAAACTAAAAACTTTTCCATTAAAATTGTTAATTTACCGAAAAAAAAGCAAGCCCTCCCCAGCAGTGATCCCTGCCCTGACTAATCCCTTGCAGCTCAGTTTCAGGTGAAGCCAGCTGCTGTTGTCTCTCCCACAGCTTCCAGACTGACCTTGCACCTTATCCCGTTTTCCAGGTCCTTTCCAGGCATCAGGACATGATTTTAGGCATCCAGCAGTCTGAGCTGTTTGTATCACCGTGTGAAACCTGTGAAATGCTGCTCTTTGTTCACACACAGACTAGGTGATTGCTTTGATAGCAACAGTTCATACTGCTACAAAGAAAAACTTAAGAGGATGAGAAAGATTTGAAACATTCCTGAGTGAAATCTGAAGGGTTTTAGCAGGATAACGACTTCTTTTTCTCACTGAGGGGAGCCTGGTAAGGAGTCCTCGCAGTAAGAGATTTGTCATGTATCAGGAAAGGGAATGAAAGAGACGGCTTTTACCTCCGGAAAAACTTAAAACCCTCTTCTGTCTATAGCCCCCGCTGATATTTTCCCACCAAAACATTGATTTGTGTTCTTTTTTCCACACAGCTTGAGATGCAAACTCACTGCAACAGCCCAGGACTGCACATGGACCTGATGTGCTGGAATGACAACATCATTTTTAAATTTTTGATATGTTTCTTGAGCAAAACCTGTATTTCCCTCTCAGAGAAATGGGATCTCACCCAGGCATCTCCCTGAGCTGTGTGATTTCCAGGTTCCTCACTGGCATTACTCCACTATTTCCCAGAGTCCCAGAATTTTGGGCAGTCCTGTCTCTGGACAGAAACAATGAGGTGGTGAACACCTTGCACAGACCTGGCAAGCGGGCTTGGAAAAACAAATAGTCTTCACTTAAAAAACTGCAAAAAATGTACCAAGATGAAAATATTCTGATCTTATTTCTTGGACCTGCTGTGCTGTCTGGAAACATTCCTTGTGTTGGGGATGATGAGCTGGGGGTTAATCAGTTAGGGGGTGAGGATCCTCCCTTTTTCCTATTCTGAGTTTTATGTTTCTGAGCTCCTTCACTTTTCTGTGAATATCTGGAAGGACTCTCCTTTTATAAAAGCAAGATCCTGCTGCTACAGAGTCTTATAAGCTTCCTCAGGTGTCCAAAATCAGATGTCCAGGAGCAGATTTTTGCATTAATCTACTAGATGCCATTCCTAAGAGGGTAGCAGTGTGCTAAAAACAAGATGTTCTCCTAAAATTTCCTAATCATTTTGAGCTCGCAAAAAGCTGTGTCTGAAAAAAAACCCCTCAGAACAATTTTACACTCAGATATGATCTCAAAATGGTTTTGCTCCATTTTTTTACTAGCATATCTGAGTGGAAAATTACCAAGAAGTCATGACCCTATAAACCACAGTTACTGGTCCCTGATGCAGTTTAATCTGTTGGTATAAATGATATAAATAATAGGCAGATGCACATTGGTCATGCAAGCCCTTGGCATGATTATAATTTCCAGGGAATGTTCAAGCACTCCAGTGCTGTGTGGAGCAAAGCCTGAGGAGGGGAGAGATGGGAGTAGCAAGCACTCAGAACCAAGAGCACTGTGTGCTTCCTGAAGGTCACTTGGTTTCTTCTCTCCCATTAAGTTTAATAATTTATACTCTTTAATCTATTTCTGCTTTCTTTTTATAACTCTTGGTTAAACAATGAGATGTAGGTCTTTGTTTAGGCTTTCTGAACATAAAATCATGTCTGATATTCACAGTCCTTCTATTTTCCACCTGGCTTTAATGCATTAGAACTTTCTGCTCATTGTTCTGACCATGGAAGAAGCATAGCAGTTTGAATTCACACAACCTCTCTTCTGGTTTTGGTGTTTCATTGGGTTTTTTTGGAGGGGAGGAAGAGGGAAGATCCTCTGCTGTGGAGAGAAGAAGGTGTTTATGCATTTTTATTCTCTGGAAATTCTATAAGTGAATGATTAGAAAGCCATGTTTCCATTTAGTTTGGTCCCCAGACTAAAATAATTTATGCTTACTAAAATAAAAGAGCACTGAAAAGGTTATAGCCACTATATGGCTGTTAAAACATGTAGACACACTAATTCATGGATTTATTCTGCCTCTAGCAGTGTTAAATCTGATAGGAAACAGCTTTTCTGCCAGATCTGCAGCACTTACAAAACTCCAGCCTCAATGACAGTGGATAATAAACCTGAATTTATTGAAAGTGAAGTGAAGCAGATCCTGGCCTCAACCACCAGTTGCATCTTTGGGATTGTTGACTCCACCTGGTCTGAAAAACAGAGAATTTTCTCATTTGGAGCAGCTTGGCTGTGGCTGAGGGGCAGAGCAGGGTGCCTGGAGCAGGACAAGCCTTTGGGTCTATCCCATGGCAGCAGCACTGCAGGGGTGGAGCTCTGAGTGGGTCAGGATTTACAATCCTTTTTTTACAATTTTTACAATTTACAATGCCTTACAGGGCATTGTCTGTGCACAGCTCCTGGGTGGGAGGCACAGGGAACTGCCCCAATGTCTTGACAAACACTCTGCTTCCCCAGAGGGAGCAAAGACACTCTCAGGATGTGCAGGTAAAGCCCTGAAGTTTGACATCTCTAAGGCTTTTCAGAACAGGGCTTTCCTCTCTAAGTGCACATCTCAGCAATCCAGCCAGTTTTGTTACATACAATAAAAATGGGGTCTTGTCAGCACAGGAACAACCAAAATTCAGTGGTCAGCTTCTGTAGATAATGCTAACATACATTCTCTAGGTCACAGATGGCACAGGCTGGAATTGGAGAGCACACTAGCCAAACTGGCAGTGGCCTTTTTTACCTGGTAAACAACACTTTTCTTTCTCCTAAATTAAGAAATTTGTTGAAGGCATGGTCTAGAATGCATTTCCTCACCCTGGTTCTTTCCAGCTTCTGGGTTTTTGTCTCTATTCATCTTCCCAAGCTACCATAAAAACTTCCACATGTAGGCTGACAGTTAAATCAGAACTGGGGAACTGTCAGAGCAGGATGAAATACATCCATTCAGTACAACTATTATATTTTCTTATTCTTAAGTCTTGCTCATCTTTCTATACTTTTTTCTTGCATAAAATAAAGAAGAATATCCATTCTCCTAGAGAAATAAAATTCTATTTGCAGCAGAGTGCGTTTGACACCAGCTGCAAAATTCACAGGTTAAAATTTGTTAATATCTGACAACAGAGTCAAATAAAGGAACAGCAAAGTGCATTGCTATAGCAGGGTGGACAACAGATCCCTTGAGAGGAACATTCTCATCCTTTGTGCTTCCCAAAGCCTGGCTACCTCACTTTTGGTATTAGGGTAGCTAAACATTTCCAGGCACACAGCTTGCTGTGCCACACAGGCTCTAAAGCTGGCTCCTAAGTCCTTTTGGTGTTTCACAGATTTCAGACTACTGTGAACTCTTAAACTTGATGAGATTATTGACACAATCACTGTGCTATAACACAAACCTTTGTTTTCTGTAATGTGTCAGTGCTCCTTGCCCTGTTCCACACTATTTACCCAACCACAGCTCCCTAACAGCAATTTATCTGCCCAAGCTATACCTCCATTCATGCTCCTATTGGTTCCAAAGACATCCTGGTACCATCATCTTCCACCAACCCTTTTTGTGTTTCTCCCCAAGAAATTTTTTATCCAGAACCTCCTAACACTGAGCTTTGGAGATTTACTGCAGCTCTGAGATATATTCAAGATATGACTCCTCCTATGTTCTCTGCAAAGAAATATTCCATGATGCCCAGATAGCCCACAGTCTGATTTGGGAATAGATAATCTCTGATAAATTCACAGGGCTACTCAGCATTCAGCATTACTCCAGGAGGAAAAGCTCACACAGAATGAAGCCATTTTACTCGATTAGGGAACACCAAGAATCTCAACCTGTCGGAGGAGGGGATGCTCCCCACCCTCACAATCTCACAACAAACAGCAGCAGATTGCTCAGTGCTGCAGCCAGGCAGACTCCAGCCAGCCACCACCAAAAGCTCTGCAACAACAGAGACAGGTGAATTTTGGAACACTCTGATAGCACTTACAGGAGAGGGATGGTCTCCGTGACTTATTGAGCTTTTCAGGACAAATTTCTCCATCATTTTTTCACAGGTCCTTTTTTATATTTTGGCATTAAATGCCAAATAAACAAAGTATTGGAAAATACATTTATTTTCAGTCTTCAGATATCCTTTTCTTTTTTACTTCTTCCTTCACACTTGTCTCCAGAGAAAGAATTCAACTGTTTTAAATAGATAAGCAAGGGACCTGACTTCAGTTATGTTTTATGGCTTTGAATCCCACAGATAGTCTTCAGCACAGTCACTGGAATAACACTGCTAAACACTTCAGTGATTCTGACAGCTTCCCAGCTATCACTTGCTATTGCTTTCACAACTGAAAATCAAAGTTGTTACCCATAAAATATGAATGATAAACACAAATTGTAGCCTCCCACATGTTCTGGGCTTTCATGGCCTTCTTAGCACAGTGCGCCAGCAACGGGGTCAAAATGCTGCTTGTCTTCATTGCTGCTCTGCCATTCACCCCTGGACAGCCAAAACAGGGGTGATCCCTGGCAGAGGATGCAAGAAGCAGACAGAGAAAGAATCTGGAACAAAGAGGCAAAGGCTCCTCACCAACTCTGCCTTTTGCAGAGTGAGGATTGGCCTCGCTGCTGGCGGCAGTGGGGCTGGTGGCTGCCTACAGCTCAGCACCAAAGCAAAGAGGGATGCAGCATTTCCTGACATTCAAGGCAAAGCTGGACTCACAGGAGTGGTGCTGGATGTCACCCTGCCTCGTTGGGAGAGAAACCTGAGATATTGATTTCCAAATTTTAAATGGAAGAAAAACGGCCTCCTTTATTTTAATAGGCACCAAGCAGAATGGATTATAAAATAATCCCTGACTTAATGCAAGACCTTTAAAAGGCAGAGAATTGGAATACAAGACATGTTTCAGACCTTTTCTAAAATTTCTAACAACTTATCAGTATTTTTTAGTTTGAAATTCAGACCATTTCCTGTTTTACTTCTGCTAGAAAACAGAGTATTTCCCTTTCTCTACCACTTGATGACATATTAGTCCTGTAGATTTTAATAAAAGACATCAGTGGCTTTCTTGAGTGGGAGAGTTTGAGGGAGGTGATGTGGCAGAAACCAAGGGTTTCAGTACAAAAATATTATGGAAACACAGAATGTTTGTTTAGAGTAAAATGTTCCACACACACCAATCCCCCCAGTAATTTACAGACACAGATCCAAATGCAGGGTTGCAGATGGGTTTTGTGCCCATTAGGATTTCTGCAAGTACTTACACAGGTTCATACACACATATATACATATATATATATATATATATATATATATTTAACTGGAGCTGTAGTTGCACAGGTTTATGTGGGAAAAAGAAAAGCAGATGCTGTTACCTCTACTGCTGAGAGGGACGTATTTTAAATTAATTTTATTCCAAGACACCTCTGTGAAGGAAAGGTGTAAGATGAGGCAGGATCCTGAAGGATTGGTTGATGCCTTGTTACCTTCCTGGGAGAGGAAAAGTTTATTATTCATTTTGCTGCTGCTGGAAATTTGGGCTCAGATTTTGCATGTCACTGGGGGCTGAGCTGACACACCTAAGTGCTACTCCAGGGCACTGTTGCATAAATGGGATGTTACATTCAACCCTGTTTTGGCCACTGGTAATGAGAAAAAAAATCAATAGAAATTGCAAAATATGATTAAAGAATGACTATCCAGGAAAATGCATTGTTGTACTCAAGCTCACATAATTGCACCACTCTCTCAGTCAGTATAAGACTCCATCTTTGCAACTTTGTTGTTGTTTTCTCATTTTCTCTCCTCTTGCTTTAATATTTTTGGTGGCTTTGCCAAAACTGAACCTCTTCCAAGGAGACACAAATAACTCTCTGAGCTCTGGATCAATGCACTGACACTGAGAGTTGCATTGCAGCAGCGACATCCCAAAATTCCTCCATTCCAGCATTCCTCCTGCCATGCTCGAGCTTATTTAACACCTTCCAGCCCTTTGTTTTGCTCATCAGTGATGGGCAGAGCAGCAGAATGGCATTAAAGACATTAAAGAAGATGACTGCAACTGCTGTCACAGTGAAACACCAGACTCCAGCCAGTAAAAACCCTGAAATGCACAATTTGCTCCTCTGTTCCAGAGCACATTGATAGAACTCTACTCACATGTTCTTCAAGCAATCAAAAATTAAAACTTCTTCCACCTATTTTGTTTGGGGGATTTAATATTGTGATGATAATACAATAAAACACCTTTAAGCATGCAGACACATTTTTGTAAAGCAAATTCTTTAATCTTTCCAAGGCTCCAGATGGCACCACCAATTTTTTTTAATTTTTTTTTTTTTAAGACTGTAGGGAAGTTACTGTTCATGTCTGCTCATTTGCTGCAGTTTTTAACATCTTCTGTAAAACTGTTGGAAGAGCAAAGGTTTTCCTGACAGGAATAAGAACATATGAAGGATGAGCAGAAATAAAAGGGAACAGTTCAGGAAGTTCAGATTAATTTGCTGGTTGAGGCTCTCAGTTGCAGACACATTTATATGAATTGCATTCGGCTGTCATGGGCTTGTCACTGATTTCTCACCAATTTTTTCTCTCATTAATTATATTGCCTTTTATTTTATTATTTATTGTATAAAGAATATATCTACAAATGAGAGTTACTAACCTCATAGTAGAACCTTTAAAGCTTGGAGACACCAAGCAGAGCCTTTTATTTGGCCAAAAACACTTAATGAAATCCCAAAACTGGTGGGTGCAAAAGAAAATCTCAAATTTGCTAATCTTTTTTTTTCTTTAAGAGGCAAATAAAAAATTGTGGTTTTTTATCTTTGCCTGCACCTGAAATGACTCTGACTCTGCAGTGAGAAAGCAATTTAAAAAAAAAGGAAAAAAAATAAAAAGCAGGTATTCAGGTACTGCTAGTGCATCGTCTGAACTAAGATGAAAAAGAATTTAACAATTTGGTGGAAAGCTTTTAAAACAAAAGTAGTCTTTTCAAACTGGCCACTGCTCAGAGGACAGGAGAGACATTTCTGGTGTGGGAAAGTGCAGCAGCCCCAGCACAGCAGCCAAGAGCCATGGCACACTGAGCGGGTTTGTGAGGGACGAGTCCTCCCAGCTGTTGGCTCCCACCTCATCCCAGACCCTTTGGAAGAGCTCTCCTGGCAGTGCTGCCTCGGCATTCAGGGGGAAATCAGAGGCCTCTTGGTTCCTGGGGAGGAAACTCGGCCGGAGTCAGGAGGCGATGAGAACACACAACCTCCAATCTGGAAATGAAAATCAGCTTTAGCTCTAAAACAGGGCTGCCAAAGCCTCGCCTGCAGGCCAAACTCTCCAACTGCTTTGGTCAGTGTTTTGTGGGAAGTGAACACAGAGGCTGGGATGGGGGAAATGAACTGGCAACAGGACGGTGCTGAATATTTTGATGGGCTCAAGGATATTAGATTTGATCAGAGACCGACCACAATTATTTATTTGGAATACAGAGACTGGCACATACGTGTTTGTGCACACACAGAGTACAAAGATAAAGTGACATTTAGAGAAGTTTCAAGCATGTTGAATTATTCCTACCAATTGGAAGCCAGTGCTGGTCCACTGGGGGCCTGGAAGCTCTGTCTATCAAATTAAGCTCTCTGCCTTTCAATGGATGAGGTTTTAGGACTGTAACTAAAAGACAAAACCATATATCAGAGTTTTGCTCAAATAAGCTATGAAGAGATCAAGAAATGACCCAAAAAATAATCACCTGAGCTCTGTAGAGTTTTAACATTACTTAATCCACCTGTAATCTTACTTCAGAGTCTTTCTTCCTAACCCTGGCTTAATCCTTGGTCCTAATCCTTGAGTGTTCCCCTTTTAATACACAAACACTGGAAACTCACATGTACCACCAACACTTCCTTCCCTCCACTGAGGAGATCAGTAACAAACCACTCCTGCACCCTTTGCAGCAATCCCAAAGTCACCCCCAGCAAAAGCATCAGTGACCACTGATCCAATCTGTCTCCACCATTCATCAGTGAGCCAACCCCTCCTGCTAGCAAGAAGACATTCCTAATTACATTTTCCCCACCTGGCCAGTTTGTTTTATGTCAAAACCAGTGTTCAGTGGTTATTTCTGTCCAGGTACGTGGGTTTGGGATGTGGAGCTTGTTGTTAACCGAAGTAACATAATGCTGAATGACTGAAGAGCTATTTTGGGTACGATCTGACTGGAGATGTGGACATTATGTTAGAAAGATTTGGTGCATTACAGCAAATAAATAGCTGTAAAGTAAGCAGTTTTTATTCCAAGTTCATTTAATCTTTAAATAAAGCAAAGTTGAATAAATATAGGCTTTTTTTTTTTTCTCTCTACAAAGAAGAATCTCTTTGTGAAGAAAATCCTGAATTGGCATTTTTGCTTCAATTGGAACTTATAGCAGGAGAGCAAATCTTTCGTGGCTTTAATCTGAAACATTAGGGCTTGAAGCCTGAACAACTGTTTACTATTCCCCTATCTGATAAAACTTCAGAACCCCAGGGAAACTAATTTAAAAGGAAGACCTGAGATCAAGATAAGCTTTGGGAAATCTAAAACCAGTCATCCAAAATGAAAGCGAGAGTTTCAGTTTACTTGATAAATCTCTATCTGAACAGCAGTGTTATAATTAATGAACAATAAGAAAGGGAAGATGATAATAACCACTTCAAATCCCTCGACTCATAACCCACCAGAGATGGAGAAAACTGCTTTCAGGGTCATTTTATGGTGTATGCTGCACTGGAAAGAAAAGGAAAGTGTGCCTAACTACTTAAGAATTAGTTAAAGGAAAATGAGGGGATAAAAGGCAGTGAAAGCTGCTAAATTGAGCTTTGATCTCTTTGACCATATTTAACTAATTGTCAAGGTGTTTGGGGGTAAATTTTATTCTTCTTAGTCAATACATTAAATATCACTTAGGCTGTGGGGAAGCTGGAGTTGCAAAGCCCCGATTCAGCAGATTATTTAGGTCTCTAATTAAATCTTTCCCTATTCAGCAAAGTGCCTGACATTATATGGACTACTGAAAAGAAAAAAAATTGAAAAAATGACCTTTTAGGGAAATAAAATTAAATAGCAAAGGGGAAATAAGCATGTTTTACTGTATTCAAACGTTTCCATTTCCTAAAAGAACTTAAAAATGTTTTAGCCTTCCCTAAAGATTGTTGCACAGAGTAAGGCATCCCATTAAAAATGAGGTGCTGATAAAGCTTTGGTAGTTTGAACACAGTAAGTCAACCAAAGAATAATTTAAGAAACAGCAAGCACAAAGCAGAAAAGCCTATAAAAATCTATAAAGTCAATATACTCCAAGAGAAGCATTCAGAGAAGCCAAATTCTTTATACATGGTCCCTGTGTCAGAAAGAGAGGCAATTCTTACTCCAGAATCCTCAAAAAAAAGAAAAAAAAGGATTCAAAAATACCCCCAATACCTGTCTGAAGCCGAAAAAACTACAGAGGAGATTCCAGGATATTTTTACGTTATGAAGAATATCAAATGACAAGAACCAAACCACATTCATCTACAACTTCTAATGGAAGTCAAATAGAAAAATCACTCACAGCAGTGAACAACCATTGACTTAAAATCACTGAATATTGGGAAGGGACAAATATGGTATCAGATTCCAGGACACCAGGATAGATGTAGAGAAATAACTTGTCTGGAAGTCAGACTTCTATAGAAACTGTAAGGAAAAACAAATTAACAGACATCTTGACAACAATAATGTACTTTGAGACAGTCTACCTGCCTTCTCCTACAGGAAATTGCCCCTTACAAACACAAAAATTCTCCCCAAAGGTCACATCTGTGCATTAAAGTGATCCAGTTAATAAAAGTTTATCTGTATTTCTAAAAGGCTTTCAGCAGATTTCTCCATCAAGGCTTTACAAGGAACTGAGAAGCTGTGCCTTGAGAGGGAATGTCAGGGATAAATGGAGGCTTAGAAGATGGGCAATGAAATGTAGGAATAATTGATGTGCTCTCCTGAGGGAGGGAGGTCACTAATGGTGTTCTGCAGGGAGGGGTGGACATTTCCAGGCTGGAAAAGGGGCTGAGCTGTCAGGCAGGTGGGTGCAGGGCAACAACAGAAAGGCTCCTGAAGGACTGGGGACAAAAAGCAGCCATGGGGAGCTGCAGAAGGGGTTTGAGTCAGAGCAGCTGCACCAGTGACAAAAGCCACAATGAATGGATGCTGGCTAAGCAGAGCAATCCTAATTTCATACCAAAATAAACCAGGCTCTGAGGTGACTATTTTAATTGAGGACCAAGACATTGGGGGTGTAATGAACAGTTCCATGAAAACACCAGCTCAGGATCAGCCTGAAAGACCAAGCAGAGGTGAATAATTTTATAACAAGATAAAACACCACAAGCAAACCCTGATTCATGGACACCTTGCTTATTGCACCCAGTTCTGATCCTTTCACCTCAAAGAATGGACTAGACCTGAAAATGTTTTAAGGAGGGCCACAAGCATGATCAAAGCTGGGAAAAGGCTTCCTCTGAGAAATGATCAAGGGAGGGAAGACTCCTGTGTGTCCTTTGGATACAGCAGAGGTTTGTGAGTGGCACAGAGGTGGCTTTGGATCAGTTTGCCACCTTCTCTTCTTTCTCTATTAACCATGTCATAAAATTCACTGCCTTTCTTTAACAGATATCTCTATTGTTTTTCTTTTTTTCTAATGTACAGAGGTATTCTGGGGACTGGCACAAAGCAAAGGGAGAACTTCTGTATATTATAGGGCCTGATAGCAAAGACTAATGAAAAAGACACTTTATACAGCCACTTCTATTTTCTTTTAGTAACAATCCCTCTGAAGAAAAGCTGGAAAAGAAAGTGATTAAATAAATAAAAATGCCCTATAAATTTTTAGAAACACCTACACAGTGAGTGGGTAGCTCCTTCTGTGAGACTACTATTTCCCCTATTCCAGGCTCTTTCCTCAGACATATGTTGTATTAAATTAATCTTAGGGAAAATATAACATCCCAGAAGACTCATACTGAGCCAAGGCTCTTTTTGTCTTTCCAAAGCTCTTCCATTCTTTTTTTTTTTTTTTGCAAAGATTTTTCTAATGTGATTTTGAGACTTTATGTCAATGCAAGTGTTGAAGAGCTCATAGCAGAAAATTTACATTTTATAATAAATCTACTCCTAGATTCCATATTGTCTATTCACCACGACAGCTGCTGCATCAGAAACCAAGCAGAATTGCAATGATACCATCCCAAGCTGATCTCCATTCTCTTGCTTTCCCAGAACATAACCTAAACAATCCCTCTCACTAATCCCTTTTATTCACAATGTGAATGTTGAACCCTAAGCACTGATCATAAAGAGAAAAAAAAAGTAAATTATAATAATTAATATTACTAAACTTATAATTTTAAATTAAGATCAGTTTTGAGGTCTTGGTTGGGAATTTTTTCCCTGCCAGGAGTATTCAGAAATTCTTACAAGAAAGTATTTCCTCTTCAGTAAGGGGAATCATGATCAGGAAGAACATGCAGAAAGACATAGGGAAATGCTAAGCAGGATATCCAAATTTCACACAGCCTATTTCTGTTAATACTTTTATTCAAATCTACAGCATGTGTAGTAATGAGGAGATGTATCATAGGCTTACTGATAGGATTCATAAACTCACAGAATAATTCAGGCTGGAAGGGAGCTCTGGAGCTCAGCCCTGCAGCAGAGCAGGGTGAGCAGCTCAGGCTGCCCAGCTGAGCCCTCACTCTCTCCCAGGACAGAGACTCCACAGCCCCTGTGACTCCTCATGCCAGGGTCTGACCACTCACATGGTAAAAAACTTCTTGTATCTACCTGGAATATCCTTGGGTTTATTGTCTGGTGTGTCTCAACTTTTCCCTTTTGCATTTCCAAGAGGACTCTGTCTCTCTCTGCTCCTGACCTTCCCACCAAGAAGCTGTTGACAGCAATAAAATCCCCTGTTTGTTTTCCCTTCCAGATGTTGAACAAGCTGATTTCTCTGACTCTCCCAAAGGCAGAATAAAGGCTACAATGGCCAAAGAACACCCATGACTAGAATTAAGTGTCACTCCTTCTGTTTATGCAGACTTGGCTCTTTGATAAGGCTTTGTGAGAGAAGCACAGCTCAGCCCAGCTTGTAAGGAACAGAACAAAGTTGAGATCAGAGAAAGAAGAACTGCCCAAAATTTCACATCTATTTGTTGCTATTGTGTGCAAGACACACCTGAGCTGATGGAAGCTCAGCTCAGATGTTCTGGGGGATGATCCAGGCCCTGTCTCCCACCCAAGCTCTCCCACTCCTTCCTGGGCATCCCCATCACCCACCCCAGGTGGGCACCACTCACCTGCCAGGGCACAGCTCCCACAGCTCCAGGAGCCCAGCCAAACCTGCAGCCCCTTTTAGTCAGGCTCCACTCAGGAGTCACCCAATGACCACAGCCTGAGAGTCACAGCCCACCCGGGGGCTGCAGAACCTTCTGGAAGCTCCCAGGAGCAACTGAAAGCAGCAGCCTTGTTCTCAGGAAAGCAAACCCAGTGCAAACACAGAGCCAGCAGCAAACAAGAGACTAAATGAGCAATTTCTGGTTAGCTGTAAATGAAAATCCATTCAGAGGGAGGGGTATGAGGTGCTGGAAGAGGAGCCAAGGCAAGCCCCAAACAACCCAATGAAACCTGAGCGCTGCCAGAGATGGTGGGATGGGCCAGATGGACCCCAGATGTTCCTTCTAAACAAATAAACCATCCTTCTCTGATTTACAGCAGTGCAAACACACAGATTCAGCAATGCCACGTTCATCCAGACCTGAGCTCAATCACCTGAGGGGTTGGGATGGGATGGGATGGGATGGGATGGGATGGGATGGGATGGGATGGGATGGGATGGGATGGAATGGGATGGGATGGCTGTGAACAAGGCCCATTATGGAGGTTGTAGTGGCTACAAACCACAGCCTGACTGTCTCAGGAGAGGTACAACTTAATGAAGCACTAAGAAAATTCAAAATTGGGCACCTCCTACATCCCTCTCAGGATCCAACCATCGATAGCTTCAGCATCTGCTGAGCTGACATCGCTGCTGTATTTAATAAAAAGCAGAGGATTTTCCTGAGCATTTGCTGTGTGTCCTCTTGAACACATTAAGCTCTAAGCAGTGACAGCAGCTCTGGCCAGACATGAACTGCAGCTTTCTGAAGAGCCACCTTTCCTGCCATGCTTTGAACTCTTTGCTAGTTTTGTTCCAGTTCTTTGACGGGCAATTAATTCCTCTTCACCTGTCAGGCACTACTCATCATTTCCTAATACACTTCTAATCACTCCACTTTTGAGTTTATTGCCACTCTGCCCATGCCATTACAGAATGACAGGACCCAAAGAACCTGTGGCTGCAGACTGGATGTAGGTCCTGAACTGATTTAAGCTTGGCTGGAGAAACTTGTGCTGCAGCTGAGTCTGCTCATGAGGAAAGATGCTGTTTTTTCAGCTCTTCTGAAAGTCCCAAGAGAGCTGCTCCTCATCTGGTCACCCAAGGAGCTGGGTGATGCTGTTTGTTCCTGGAAAAGGAGCTGCACTGTGGGGTGTTACTGGTTTTGGAGTGTGGAACATCTCCTGCTGCCTGCTGCTGATGTGACAGATGCTGAGTGAGACTGAGGACAGCATCATGTGGGACCTGGCACATGAGAGCTCTCAGAACCAAAAACAGCTGTCCACCTCAGCCCTGGGAGACACAGCAGAAGAGAAATGAGTGAGGACAGGATAATGTCACCCTAATGATTCCTGCCCTGTTGTACAGCTGGGCCAATTAGATTTTATGACTGACTGATAAGACAGGAAAGTGAGATATTATTCCCCAGCATTGTCAATGCTTTTTGTTCTCTGTGTCACACTTAAACCGTTTTTTTTACAAATAATTTTTACTTGGTTTTGAATCCCTCCCAGATGACACAATCAGGATACACCAAACTCATCCTGCAAAGGGGTTCTGTGCCAGGCAGCCTTTCCTTCATCCAGGCACAGCTCCTTCTGCACAGCTGCCACATTCAGCCCAGATCGACGCTTGCCAGACACTGATCTCAAAATCAAAGCACACCAAGAGAGCATAGAACTCTAACAAAGTCCTAATTATTTGTCCAGAGGTGTTCTTGTATGCAAAATACTCTACAAATGAAGAAATTGCTTGGTTTAATATTCAGCCTGAATATTCTGACAGGAAAAAGGTGGTGTGAAGGATATTAACAGCAAGGCATACTCAAACTACTGAGGATGGGAAGAAAGGTGGTTAATCTTCAAAGTAATCACTAATTTTACTAACTAATAGTAAATACATTTTCTTTTTGATAGTAGAGAGAGGTAAACTAAATAAAATATATAAAAGAAATCAAGAAAAGATATATTTTCAATGCTGTAAGAAACACTTTATTTATTTAGTATATGATTCAAGGTCCACTGAATCATATACTGATGAAAATATTTTGGTCACTGGATATTGGTTCTGATTGCTCAGGTCCCAAAAATTCCAGCACTCAGCAAAACATATGAATAAGGAGTCAAGATTTAAATGGGATAATTTATATTTCACTCCAAGTTATACTCAGAAAATAATCTGGATGAGAAATGTTCCTAACCTTTTATCTGCAGCATTCTGCCAAGCCAATCATTCATCTCCCTGCCACGTTTGAAACAAGGAAATGTTTTGTCAGACAGCTCTCAAACAGCAGCACAGGTTTTATCACAGGCTTCAAATGGAAAGTGATACTGCTGTTAAAATCTACTCTTGCTGACATAAATCTCCTGACATTATTGAGGCTTCCCTTCCAGTGCATTGCAGTGTGTTTTGGTAGATTTATGATGAATACATGTAGATGGAAAAACAAATGAGATGGAGTAGAAGATGTGACAAATACATTCTCTGTGCCTCTGCTTTGTCCTCCTCAGTCTATATTGAGAAAGAGCTTGTCTCTGTATATAAATATACAGACAGTACATCATTTATGGAGAATACAGCTTAAAACAGCTTGTAAGGGCATCTCTGTAGCATTCAAACATCATCAAAGTTGAGCAGAAAAATACAGTTACACTTAAGTGACTCTGTCTCACATTTCACTTAAACCTGATAGAAAGAGCTCAGTGTGTACTTAATGTTCTTAGATTCATGTTAAGTTCTGAAGGCAATTGGCATATTCTCCAGGCAGAAGTTGCTTTTTTCTTCGAGATTATTGCAGATTCTTGCAATGTTTTTGAATCACAACCAGAAAAAAAATATCTTTATTCCAGAGACATGGCACATAAAGCTAATGGGAATATTGGTATTTTGGAGACATTTTGTTCCTTCAGGATGGAACAAAAGGGGTTTGTAAATCCCATAGCTCCAGATTGTGGCTTTTCCCTAGGGAAAATACTGTCTGAGATGAAAAAATTCTCTTGCTTTGTACTCTTTTTTTTTGTCACAAAATACAAAGCACATTTGGTTTCAACAGATGGCCAGAGAATTCCGTGGAAAAACCCCATTGATTTTAACAGGAATTGGATCAGGTTTGAGGTCTCAAACTTGCTACTTGATTTAAGCATTAATTTGGAATCTCTGGTAATAGGCTCACGGGTCGAGGAATGCCTGCCAAATCTCAAATTCCAAATGGCAGCTGCAATTTCAAATCCTGTTCAGAAGTGTAGCACTTCCAGGTTGTTTAAATTAAACATATCTGTGTGATTTATGGAGCAGCACAGAGGTTACATTGGTATTAGAATATACAAAATATCAGCATTGGTTTCAGTCTCACAGAAAGGCTGTTCCAAACTATTCCAGCAGCTCTCCAGCCCCAAGGAATGAATGGTCTGAAGCACCATACTGTTATTTTTTAGATTTTGAGATGTCACTATGTGCCTTCTTGAAGATGTCTTTCTCCCCTTCTACCTGTCTTCTCCCTGAGAAAATTTTGTTTGTAGTGAAACACTGGGAAATCAGGAATTTACTGAATGGGCAAACTGAACCGAGAAGGGAGACTTGATTGTGCCAAGGATTGAAAACCACTGAACCAGCAAGGAACAGAATCACAAACTGATTCTCTCAGACTTTGCTTCATTTCTTTCTGAAGAATATCATTGCTTTTACCAATCTGACTTTCCTATTTGTTCCTGGGCAGGTCTGTTTGAATCCAGGAGAACCCATTCAATAAAAGCATCTAAAGGAAATGACAACCTGAACATGACCCAGAACTTGGGTGCCTTCCATTTGTAAGGACAATATATTGCAGATGCACTGAGAAATGTGGCACAGCTACTTTTGGGGTGTTATTTTTTCCCAAAGAAAACCGCTGGGGAATGCAAATATCTGTGAGGGATAAGGTAGAAACACCACACTGTGAAAAACCAGGGTGCTGTAGTGAAAAATTCCTGAAGCAGGGCCAGAAACTTCATTGACATGAATGGATTGTAATAGGGAGGAAACAAATTCTGGCTGCAGGAGCTGTTCTTAATTAATTGCCTGAGATCTCATTCCTGTGTTGCCCTTGATGCTGTCACTCACGGGCTGGAAATGCTGCCAGCTCTGCAGTGCTCCCTTTCTCCCAACAAGTGGTGGCATTTCCCCCATCCTTTGCACAGCTGTTCAGCCAGTGCCAACCTGCAGCTCCTGGTAGCCAAAACAGAGCTCTGCTGCTCAGGAGCAGAGTCCTACCTGCTTCTTTTGTGTGGATACTGAAAAAGCTTCAGCAGGGAATTTCCTCAGCCCTCTGCAGCATTTGGTGAGAGCTCTGTCATTCCCATGCAAATTATTTAAAACAATGTTACGGTTTTGTGAACTTCTTGCACCTGCAGGTTGTTTTTGCAGTATTGTTATGGCTCTAAATAGAAATTTATTTAGGATTGGGCGTCTTAGAATTTGGCCAATCCCCTCAAGGGGTGGATGGCCAAAGCACCAATCACCTTATGCCATTTAACACACTTTTGCAAACTAATATATAAAAGCCTTTGGGAAACTTATTAAATGGCTTCCATTTATCCCTGAGCCTGGACTCTGTGTGGCTTCTCCACCCATCCTCGGTGTGACAGTGACACCTTTGAAACAAGGAACACCTGCCCCAGCAACTGTCCTCATCAACATAAACATTAATTTGGAGGCTGCTTAAAGGAAACAAAGTGCAGAAACCTGCCCTGGAGCTTTTCTGCCTTTGCAAGGTGGACAAAACATTCAGGGAGATTAAAAAGAAGAATAAAAATCCCATTTCCTATTATGAAAATGGAGGAGTTAATATAACTGAAAATCCTTTTTGTTATGTTGTGAATATTCTACTCACAATATTCAATTTGAGTACAAGTTGCACTGTTTGAGGTTCTTTGAATAATTCAGGTGCATTCATTTACTCTTGATTAGTGGATCAGGTTCTTCAAAAGGTAAGTATTTACTTTATTTTATGACATGCAGCATTAATAATGTATTACCTTTCTCACAGGCTGCTTTTAAAGAAAGCAATGAAAATTTGCAAGGAGACAAGAGTTCTGAATAGATATTAAAGAACCATGGAGTCACTTAAGCTGTCATTCTGGAAACAGTCTGTTCCAGCTGCTATTTCTCAGGGAGAAAAAACTCAATCTCGATAATGCAGAAGAGTGAATAACCTGGGCTGAACAGATGATGCAATGACAGAGAATTACAGCACCACTCTCTGAGCAATAAATGGCAGTGAGGCACCTGTATCCTCTGCCTTCTCGGGGATGAGTATCTCTCTGGAGAAAATCTTCAACTATTCTTATGCAGTTGCACAAGGATTATCAAATACTGTCAGAAAATTGCAGTGGGAAAAGGCCAAATAAAATTACTGGGACAAGTAGCAATGTTAGTAATGGCAAATGAAAAATAAATCACATCTGAAAAGTCTGAGGACTTTAAACCTTGCATTCAAAGGAGATGAAAGCTCTGGTAGGGACAGCTGGACAGTGCAACTTAACTGTAAAAGTTATCATGTTAATAGAAATTTTAATGCTAATTTCATTCCATTACAGCATCCAACTCCTAAAACTTCATGGCAGCTTTACAAACCAGGATGTGCTTTGTTGACAGTTTCCCTATTGACTGCATTTCCTCGAGCACTCAGCTTGACTGGTTTCTCTTAATTTCACTTGTTGATAATTGTACCAAAATTAGAAAGGCTCAATTTCTTTTGCTATTCTAATTTCTAGCATCACATTTAAATTGCTCCAGAATGCAAGCACCCTTAAACAGAAATTGAGAGGTATGTCTGTTTCCAGCTTTGATAAAATCACTTTATTTGTTGCTGAAATTGTGACAGGTGCATGGAAAGACCAGGAGGGAACAAACTGCCACAGTATTCAAAGATATTACCCAGAATTCATGATATTCTCCATTTTTTTTTTTACCTCTGCTGCTTAAGGACCGAAGCGTGGGATGCAACGCTGGTTTGTACAAATCACCTTTGCTCAGTGTTATTTCAATACATATAATTTTCCATAGTAACAGCACTACTATACATTAACACATTTCAGATGTAAAATTCAATTTTACTACACCATCTACTGTGATAAACACACAGATTTCTTTTTAAAAAAAAAAAAATCAATAAATGAGGTTACAATAACCTTGATTAATTTAGCTCTTTTATCAAGCAATATAGTTAAAATCTACTTATGTAAAACTTCTTAGACTTATGCTGAACAGCCAAAGCCTCTCTAGAGGGTCAGCATTCAGTTGATCACTTAATTTTAAACCCTTTATGGTAACTGAAAGTTATGGAGTCAATAGTCACAAACTCAGCCTGTTTAAATTAGTGTTCATAAACTGTGCAAAAATGGGCACATTCCTGTGCAGAATAATCTGTGAGCCCTTAGTTATTACAGCTGGCACACACTCCACTTAAGAAAATGCCAAATCAAGTTATAAAGCCTGCATGAAATACAATATGAATATGTAACTTTATCAAGTACCTGCACTTTGAGGGAGGAGGTGTAATGTAGCTGTATAAAAGAATAATTTTCCTACTCTGGATATGAACTTTCTGCACTGTAACCACAAACAGAAGTTCTTCGAATTTATATCTATTCTTATGATATTTTCATGTCATACCTGGTCTGTGATGGTAACTACAGCTGAGCAACTAAAGATTTGGGGAAAATTCCTTCAAGAAGGCGGATAACTCACATTAAGGAAATTTTGGGGTAGTTAAAAAGGTTTATGACACAAAGAATAAAGTTGAGGGAAAATGATTTAGAGATATAAAAAAAATACAGAGTGCACATTCATTTTACTGTGCATATTTATGCCCAGCTGAGCTGAGAACCAGGTGGATGTTAACCCTGACATTATTCCCTTCACACCAAAACCCCTAATTTTACTGCCTGTACACCTTTCCCATCTTAAACTTACATGTCAGGTCATTTATCCTTGAGGAATTGGCTTGGAGAACGCTACTAAAGATGTTTTTCAGATTAAAATCCTCATTGCATATGCCACAAACTCCCTACCATTGGTACTACTACAGCTGGTGTTACTTTAATTAAGTTTTTGCCAACTACAGCCAAATGTGACCTTATCTAATAGGGGTTTCTGGCAATCTCATGAGTTGAGAGCCTTTCTGGGAAGCAGAAATTAGCCAAATTTGGCAACAAATCCTAAATTTAGTGCCATGTGCCACGGCATGTGAGACAGAGCTGTCAAATAAGGCAGCTGCTATTGAGCTACAGGCTTTTGGCAGCTCATTCCTGACCATGTGGAGAACGTGCAGTGTTGACACAGTCCAGCAAGTAATGAATTAATAATTAGCAAAAGAATGTTAAAATGAATGGTGCTGAGTTTGTCTGAGTCAACCTGGGAAACTCCAGTGGGAAGGAGTTTGAGCTGAGCCCAGAAGGAGCTGCTGAATATCGAAACGATTTAATGGACAACTGGGTTTTAGTGCTTTCCCAGTTAGAAATGCTTTTGTTGGAGCTGTGCTGCTGCACAGTGTGGATGGTGGCATTCCAAGAGATTCCCAGGCTAAGGAGATGTGGTGACACCACCTGGGTCAGTCCAACACGACCTCCTCACTGAAGGGCTCTTCCTCTGTGTGTGACCTCTGTCCAGGTGACAAATGGTGCTGTGGGAAAGCAATTTCATTGACATCACACTTTTCTTGCCTTCCTGTAAGAAGGTAGCTCAAATTCAAGCAGTTAGCAAGCAGGTAAACTCATAAAAATACATCTTCCCACTTCAGAAGAGCTTTCTTAATATCCTGAACAGTCAAGACCATTTACTGATTTCTCAGCAGGAAGGCAATACCTCTTGCAGATTTGTTTTTCCCCTCCTGATATTTCCCCTGCACAAAGAGAAAGATTATTTAATGTTTTCCTTTGGTTCCTCTGTGGTACAGGTGCCCATGCCTAAGCACAGCTGGCTTTCCAAATGCCACAGGACAGAGAGTGATGTGCCAGCACAGCACCGAGCAAGGGGGTGAAGAAAGGGAAGGGGCAACCCAGCAACTGCACTCAGCTTCTTAAACAGATTCTGTTTCCCACCACGGGAGCACACGTCTCTGCTCGGCTGCCTCTTGTGCTAGTTAAGCAAAACTTGTCACAGGAAACAAAAATATTTGCCAATTTGGCTTCAGTGCAAATCCTATTCTTTGTTCTTCTGCACACATCAAATGTCAGCCTCTTGCACCCCTCTGACAGGAACCTGGCACGAGCACAGAACACACCCAGGTGCTGCATCCTGGCAGGAAAAGCATCCTGAGAGGGGAGGTTGTGCTTGCTGGGGAAGACGGGTTGGGCTTCTCGTGTTTGTTATTCACCCATCACACCCCTTTGCATACTCAGAACAGAAACCTTTATGCAAATACTGGGTTTGGTTTCATTTGATTTTTGCCATCTAAAAGGTAGACATGTAATCTTAATTTACCAGCTTCTCTCCATTATCAGGTGGACACAGTGCAGATCCTGAAATTTTAAAAGTGAAGAAATTACCCCTGCAGGTTCCTTTCCCCCCATCCCCAGCTTAGGAATGCTTTAGACAATGAACTTTGACAACAAAAGCTCCCTAAAGTTACAGGTGATGTAGCTGTCCTTGGCTCTCGTGTCGAATTAGAAGCACAGAGATTTTTTTTTTTTTCCTCCCAATAGGTAATAGGCAAATGTGTATTTATTTATTTGTTTGCTTGTGTTCAGCCTGCTGGGTAGATTTACTTTCATTGTAATTAGATTCAGGTACTCACATCAGATGTTCTGAAAAGAGTAAACACTCAGATTCCTGAATTTTCATTACATCCCTTCTATTCAATGAATCATTTATATGCAAATTTACTCAAATTTTACAGCATAAATCTTCAATATTAGTGTTTTTGTAGTCCTTTCTTTGAATTTTAGTGGCATATTTTGAGGGAATTTCAGACAAGCTCTGCCAAAACAGTAATAGGCTTCAATAACTGCCTTTTGTAGACTGAAGTGACAGCTTTGAGGTTGGAAAATTTTATCTTTTCTTTAATATTCAGCAGTTTGACACTGACAAGAAACACATTGTTGAGTCAATAGGCTGAAATCTGATAAAAAGCATTTAAAAACCCAAGTAGATTGATTGTGTGCAATCATTGCAGGAGAGTGACTCCAGCTAACAAAAGGGCTCAATCTCAGCCTGCCTCACGGTGACAATTCTGCTTTATGGGGAAGGAGCTGTGCAGCACATTATCTGCACCACAGAAGCTGCAAATGTGACCCTTTGGATTATTTTTTTCCCCCTGCATTTAAAATGCTTGTTTAGAATTTCAGAGCCTTGTTTGCTTTGCCAATTTTCCCAGAATCATTTTTATGAGCCAGTCAGCTCAGACAGTCTTTACTTTTCAGATGTCAAGGCCTTGCACTACATTTCCTGCATTACCAGGCAGGCATGGTGCTAAATGTCTCTGCTGCAATTAAAACAAACAAACATCAGCTTGGATCTGCCAAGACAGGAAGCTCTGACTCTGAGCACGCCTCCATACAGTGATGAATATTTCTAGATTATACACAGTAATTAGTGTGACACCCAGTGCTGACATCTGTCTCTCATACAGAGATGAACTTGGAAAACAATGATAATTCAATTTGGAGTGTCTGTATTTATAGGTAGATTGACTATATGTCTTTCTTTTTTTTTTTTTTTTCATCTAATTTCAATTTTTAAATGATTCTGCTCCATTCTGGTCTCTCCAGTTTGAATCACTTGAAAGCATTTGCTTTTGCACAGCAACAGCAAGAGTCCCCTTATATTTTCTAGAAATGAGCCTGTAAGATTTCCTGGGGAAAAGCCTTTTTAAATAGGCCTCAAAATATTCCAAGTAGGTCTCCTTTGTCATTTCAGATCTTGATTATATTGATTTTAACAGTTACTTTTATGCAAACGTAAATTTTTACATATCTATAAAATATTAATGGATAAAATTAGCATTGCACTGCAGGTCTGCAGACAGCCCAGTGTATCTGTTTGCTAATTTTTCCTGCTTGCCTGTGTCTTTGGAGATTTTTTTCCAAAAATATTCAAAGTATTCACCTTTCCCCCCGTTACTCACCCCTCATATAATCACTTCATTTTTCAGACTGATTTTAACTTCCCTCTGTACACAGAAGCGTGATCTGCACAGCAGAGAAGAAAAACCCCACATCCTTTGTACAACAGCTGACATTTGGAAAGTTTAGACAAGCTTTGGGTACAGTCTTTTATCATCCCTGGTAACTGAACAACAACTCAAGCTAAGCACAGGTTAAAAGCAATTTCTCTTAGTTTAATCTCATTATGTTAATCAACTCTTTTACTACATGCCTAACAGCTGCAGTGGCAATGAATAACTTCATTTCAGTGCCTTATAAAATGTCCTTTTCTCTTTGCACATCCTACTCATCTGCTCCAGAACACATCACAGCTGGTGGCTTAAAGCTATGGGTTAAAATCTAGTGCAGAGCTCCCAGGCACCTCATTCATCTGTCTCTTGGATGGATGTAGGCTGTAACTTTCCTTTTTATAAACACAGACTTCTTAATCCCAGTGGAGAAAAAGAGTGACAAGAGGCAGCACCAATCCCACAGTGAAAAGCAGACTGCATGGACTTACAGGTTTTGGTTCCTGCTTTGGATGAAATATGAAGACAGAGCTGTCACATCCTAAACACACCTACTGGTAGAAATTTAGCTTTAAGCATTAAACTAGCACCAACAAAAGACAACTAAATAATGAAAATAATAAAAATAGAAGTGGAAATATATTTCTAGTCTCACTGTATTTATCAGGCATGCCATATTTTCATACTGGAATGTGAACGTGAGGATGAGGACATAAAGGAAACATCTTGGAGAAATACCTATTTGCAAGTAGAGTCCACAAGTACCTTCTTAAAACATGATTTTAATGACCATCCAAGGCAGGAGAGCTGTCTTCTGTTTGCTGCAGGAAGCACCTTGTTGGTGGTTTCCTCTTCTGCCTGCTACGTGGCACCTCTAAGGAGGAGCAGACCCACGGCCGCTCTGGCTACAGCTCTGCCCAAAGCCATACCTGGGAAAACCTGAGGAAAAGGCAAGAATGCTAAAGGATCACGTGGGCAGCACATCTCCAGAACTGCCTGCTGCTGGTAAACAGATGTTCTTCTTGAAATAAAGCCATGTGCATGTCCCAGCAAGCTTTTACCTCAGTCTGGATTACCCAGCAGGCATTGGAGCCCATCCTACGGGCAAGAGGCGTTTTTGGAACACTGCACCAGTGCTGCAGGGCTTTGGTGAAAATACTGCATTTTGTGGGGCTACCCAGCAAATCCCCAGGATCCAGGAACTTCCACCTCACCAGAGCAGGGCTCCAGGGGATCCCTGTGTCTGCAGGGAGGGAAGAGAACAGTGGCTCCCAGGGAACATCACTTGTGCAATTCCCCTGCAGCTCTGCACAGTGGCACTGCTGACAAAACTCTGCACTTCTTCAGGTGCTACACATTCCTGCCTTGCTCTGTTTCTGTTTTGCCAGGTCTCTGTGAAATGCCACACTTTCCTTGCCTCCCAAGGTGGCCCTGCAAAATACTGCGAGCTCCATCCAAACGAGGGAAACCCTTCAGCTCCATCAATTTTCATCCATTTTCTTAATTTGGAAGCTGGATATATTATCTAGCCTAGCAACCCATGTGTCAGCAGTTACTGGTGGCAGGGGAATATACTTGTGCAGAGTTGTGATGCCAAAATAAATAATATTTTCCTGCTTGAAAGGGTCCTGCAGATGAGAAAGCTACTCTTGCAAACCATAACTGCATCAAATAAGGTATTATTACCTTTGTGGCAGGCCAACAAGAGTTGCTCTTTAAATATGGACTAAAATAAGATAGAAAAATGCATAAAATGTTGTTTCATTATTTCCCTGTTTGATGGTTATTTCTTTATATCATATTCATGGTGAGAGAATAATCCCTTTAGCTCAACAACAACTCATTAACCATGTTCTCTCAATTAGAAATAGCTTATTTTCTAACAAAGCAAACACCATAAATGCTCCTGCCTCCAGCTCATAATGATTTTCTATAAGTAAATGTATCAGAGGCACAGTACAAGGAGGGAACTTGGTACAAAGAGAAATGACACGTAAATTGAAGATTTTTCTGATCATATAAAGCTCAATTGCTGCACACACTCAGTGTGAATATTTCTACTGCTTACCAGAAGCCTGCTACTCAGGTGCAGGAAGCAACTGCAAATAAAGTTACATTTTCTTGACTTTCTGACAGTTTGGGGCTTCCCAGTAAAAGGAAATTTGGAAAGCTGAAAATGGGAGAAAAGCGTAGCTAGGGGAATACTTTTAAACAACTCATGCTTCAGAAACCCAAAGAAAACAGTGCAAAGGAGAAAGCTGCTTTCGTGGATCTAGTTTATTAATAAGCATTGTAATTAACAAGACAACATGCTGTACAGAAACCTGAAATAGAACTACTGCAAATTTACTGGACTTGAAATGCTGCTGGACTGTAGCATATGATGTCCAGCTGCATCATCTGTAGTGTGGTTAGGGCTGTTTCAATACACAGACATACACTGCTCACTCTCAGATCCTGTAGTATGCCATAGAGCAGGGAGATTTCCCAGAAATACAAACTCAAATATTTACAAGAAATCGTCAATCTCTTTCTTCACTAGGGATAACATAAGTTATACACAATTTTCCTATGTATACCAAATAAAATCTTTGCCTTCAACTTTACTTTGTGTCTGCACAAACCAATTCCTTCCCGTTTGTTTACCCAGCTAAATGAGGGTAGCAAGCTGCAGTGTGATCATTTAATTGCTTATCATTGATTAAGGGTCGGCATTAAACCTGCAAAAGGAAAACGTGAGAAGTCAAATAAAGCCAGGCCTAAATTTCCTGACTTTAAAGGACTTTGTCAGCTTGACTCAAACAACCTTGAGCTACTCAGCCACTACCAATGGAAATATTGAAATCTCTGCCTTTGGCTCGGGGTGTGGGGAGCAGTGGTGGTTTGGAGCTCGCCGTGGATCTCAGCTGGCTCAGGGTGCAGCAGAGCCAAGTGTCCCTTCTCTGACCAAAACCCCGAGCACATCCAGGGGTCAAGGATGCAAAGGGACTGCTCTGCTGCAGCCAGGAGACCCGGCTGGGTCCAGCATCACAGGACTGATGCTGTGTGGAGCTGTCTGACATTCACAAACCCCCAGGCCCTATTAGCACGGGCTCCTTGCCATGCTCATTAGCTAAATGACCTGCATCCGGCCAGCTCGGCCCGGGGAGAGCAGGTGCTCTGCACTCTCTGTCTGGCCAGGCAGACAGGCCTAATTATTCTTTAGAATTAAGTTAAACTTCAGAATACGGCACAGCTCAGGAAAACAAAGAAACAGCATCTTTTACTTCAGACGTTTTGACTCGGTTCTTTCCTTTAATTGTTGTTCTTTTTTGTTTTTTTTTTGTTTTCATTTGTTTTTTATTTTAGCAGTGACTGCTTTACAATATGGAAATAATCCTTTTTGCCAGTGCTACCCATAACTTTGATGCAGTACTCAGGAGTGCAACAAGCATGAGTTTGGAGGGGGAGATAATCTAGGCTAGACTGTGTGACACATCACTTTGAAGGCAAAGGTTTTCCTTTATTGTTACACCGTATGGAACAAATCTAATCATGTAACTAGCATTTTACTGTATATTGTATATAGAATTGTTTTCTCCACAAATCCACACGAGTAAGATAAAATAAGTTAAATGGCTAAAAAATAATAAAAAAAAAATACACAAAAATATACAGTCTATGTACTAGATAAATTATTTATATATATGGCAAGATGTGTAACGAGTCTCTAGTAACATCCGTCCTCTGGATACTGACATGCTACTCAGAAAAATGTTGCCTCAAAGGTGTATTTTTATATATTGGATACATAATATATAAAAATGAGGTAACAATTTATCTCCTGATACAATGTGTATTTACAAATAATTGTTCTGTATCTTGTTGACTGAATTTTAGAATAGTGAACACATTTTCATGGATATAATGTTTAATGCAATCAGACTCAGCTTTATAATGCATTTTGTTTAAGTAATTTTTTATTGTTGTTTGGTTTGGGTGTTTTGTTGGGTTTCTGCTTATTTGTTTTCAAGGGAAGGGGGATGGGTAAGTGCTTCTCCACCTTCAGGAAAAAAAAACCTAAAGTAACCCCTAAACATTTAAACTAAGTGAAGTTTGTTGGGTTTTTTTCCCCTACCAACAAAAAAAACCCACTAATTCTGGATCCTTCACCTTTACCTATAAAAATCCTAATATTGTAGAAATTTATTCCTTGCCAGGAAATTCCAGCTACAATTTTCATCCCCAAAAGAACTGTTGCAGGCAAAAAAAAACAAAAAAAAAATTTT
>VXAC01003307.1:2269376-2325469 GCA_013399225.1 Rhipidura dahli | reverse complement strand
AAAAAAAAAAAAAAGTTTTCCAATGGAGCTGCCAATTCCATAAACATTTGGTATAGAAGCACTCTGTAATAAAAACTAAAGACCACTGCTTACAATAGGAAGCATTACTGTCAGCATTATTCTAAATTTGCACAATTAGGATGCTTGGTAAATCTGTGTAAACTACAGATAAGCTGAGTTTTTGCATATCCCTAAAAAGAACTGCCGAATTCTCTCCTTGTGATGCCTCCAAAGCAAACAACAAAGGGCTTTGTACACATTAAGTATGAATTAATTTGTCAATTTTTTAATTGTCCCGGAATTGGAAATGAGATGTGTCAGCTATTGTGTGTCAGTACCCAAAGGATTATAATTTTTTTCCAGAATTTACATGCAACTGGAAGCCAATGTGCCACATCTTTTCTAAACGTTATTGAGAGCTACTTAAAAAACAAAAAAACAAAAAAACAAAAACAAAAAAAAAAGAAAGCAAAAGAAGTACATCATTAGATAATCTGATGTCCATTATTCAAACCCTATCAGTAGGTTAAAAGTGAAGTTTGTTTTTTTATTTTTATATTTTGCACATAAAATCTAAATGTGGTTTGAATAGATTTACAGTGGGGACAGCGATATATAAAGCTACTTAAACCTGCTGGGCACATAAGAGAAGCTCTTTTAGCATTCATTGGAAACCCTCAACAACTTGAACTTCTGTAAATTTTACAAGCAGCTAATATTACAGCATTTTTACACACGGTTTTGTTTATAAATTACAGATTTAAGTTACAATATGAAGTCTACATAGAGTTCTACCCATAGGAAATATTCACACACTGTTTTTCCCTCCACACAACTTCGATTGTCTCAGTGTAGCAATAAAACAAAAAAGTTATGCATTTTCTTAAAGGAAAATGTTTCTTGGTATGTACACACTGCAAATGATGAAATGGCTAAAGACCAACAAAGTACGAGAAGGAAATACTAGAAGGAAAATATGTTTATTTTCATCTAAGAATGGAATCTCCTTTTCATCCACTGTGTAATTTACCAAGAGAATATATTCTCCAATACACAGAACACTGAAAAAAATCCTTCTTCTTTAAAGAGCATCACCTTGAGACTTTCTCAAATAAAATGATTAAGGTGTTTTTATATTTATCCAACTTCCATTACCTAGATCCTTCTTTCTTTGCTGAGCACTATCAGTCATTCTCTAACAACTAATCCACAATGACAAGTACTTCTTAATCTCACAGGTTTGTGGTGAAGTAACTAATATTATAGTTAAACTTTTACTGAATACTTACAAGAGGTGAATATAGCTGTAAAAAAAGCCGTACACATCACTAGAATATTCTTTAAAACACTGGCAGCTTGCAGGCACGACATCACATCAGCCAAAAATACTACCCCACTTCCTACTGTTTTCAGCAGTGCCCATGTAATTTTCAACTAACAGGAACAGTAGCCAAAGCAAGCTCTGCAAGATGAAAAAAAAAAAAAAAAAGAGAGAAATAGTCTTATGGCTTGAAAAACATAGTAAGTATAACATTGTTCCTTCAATTATCATAGAAAGGAAAATCTTGAAAATGAAAAAAAAAAATAGAGTTGCTAATTATTTTTTTCCAGTTTTGATCTTGCATATTCTCTCATTGTCATGTTGTTTATTTCACACAGAAAAGCCTAGGTGAGAGCTTTCTATTTCATCTATTGCATTCTTTCAGAGAATAAATATCTGTACATTGAGCCAATAAAAATTAAAATAAAAATCAGTTGTCACATACATTTTCCTTCTTAATTACATAAAAGATAAATTTTGGTTGGAAGATATACCATCCTTCTTAAGAATTAGATTTTAGGATCTTATTAATTCTATTATGTCAAGTAATCAAATGAGAAATTGCTCACTTGATCTCTAATGCTAAGCAAATGGAAGATGAAATCTATGAATATGCTATAAATTATAACAACAAAGAAAAATTTGAGTAAGCTATTTTTAGACTGCAATATTCCCCAAACTGTTCTAAGGAATTGCCTTCAAAGGGAGGAAGAACTGCTGGCAGATATCTGCACTACATGACCCATGTAAGAAAATGAACAGGATTTTGTTTTTCTTCTGATTGTTTCTGGATTGTGGGTTCTCTTCCCAATTTTCTGCATTTTACCAAGAACTGTGGTAAACACCTTTCAACCAGGTACTAAAGATTTAGACTTTCTGTTTCGGATTTAGGGTTCTATGTACACAAATATTCACAAGCCTAATGAGTTTGTACGTGCCCGAGAGGCGGCGTTAGGCTGTGACCCCACACAGTCACACTTAAAGCCTGGAATTAGGGATTTGCCAGATATGAATTCACAGCTGGTGCTCGTGTATGAACGTGGTGTTGCTCCCAGCCCCCGGCGCCTGGTGGGACGCGGCGAAGTTTGCCAGAGGAATGACCTTGACGGGATCCTCGCTGGCGCAATGTCTTTCGCAGGTGTTGTAGAACTGGGGCCTGGGACCCCCCTGGCCTTTGTCACTGTCATCCTTGGGCAGGGGCCTCCCAAGAGTGTGCCGTCCCTCGGGCCGGGCTCCTCGGCCCCAGCCTTGCTGGAAGCCAAACGATGGCAAGGAGGTGTTGGGCTGCTGGAACTGCGCCAGGGCCGGCGGCATCCAGCAGTTGTCGGAGTGGCCGAGGATCAGACACTCCTGCGTGCAGTTCTCAGAGGCTTCGGCCAGAGCCTTCTGCAGGTTCACTTCAATAGCTGGAAGGATGGAAAAAGACAGGACATTGTCAGGGTTTTGAGGACAGACTCACAGAGGGAATCAAGGGCAACAAAGAGGTTGCCGCCCTACAGTGATGGCCACAGTTTGGGAAGAAAAGACTTCCAGGTTTAGAGCTTCAGTGAAGGTTCAGATGTTGGGGCCCACGGTGCTGTCACAGTTCACCTTTAGGAACTGTTGGTACCATCATTTCAACTCTATAACAAGCCCTCCATTTCCTAGAACCACACAATTACTCAGGTTGGAAAACACTTGTAAGACCAGTGAGTTAAACCATTAACCCAGCACCACCCCGTTCCCCACTAAACAGCATCCCCACGTGCCACATCCACACACCTTTCAAACACTCCCAGGGATGGTGAATCCCCCACCTCCCTGAGCAGCCTGTGTTCCCATGCTTGATGACCCCTTCAGTGAAAAAATTCTTTTTCCTAATGTCCAATCTAAACCTCCTCTGGCATAACTTGACCATGTCTTCTGGATCAGTCACTTACCTAAAATAACCTTTTCACTTTTGGAAACTGCTATTGCTGTAATACAGCTAAAAACTTTATAATAATTCAATGCCATTACTCTAGATATTTGCATAGAACGGCTTGAAAACAAAACAAAACAAAACAAATTCTTATTTTTTTTAATGTTCTCTTAAAACTGGATTTTTTATTGTTTTGCTTTGCTTAAGGCAAAACCCCCTAAGTTGGGCACTAACCAAAGATGGCTTCAAAGATGCAATCAAGAGCTACAAGAATGAAAGAGCATAACAGGTATTTTAAAGACAATTGATTTCTCCATGGATTTGATACTGAAAACCTTGAAAAATCAAAGGGTACCAGGAAAAGAAGATGTAACATCTATAGTTTCCTAGTAATCGAACCAGATTTCTTCAGTAGATGCAAGGTTTGAGCCCTTGAAAAAGGATTATAGAAATTTTAATTTGTTCAAAGGCAAAATCTGAAAGATGTTAATTTGTAATACATAAATATTCTTGATTGGTTTCATTTAAATTGTCGCTTTATCATGATAGAATTAAAAACTAATGGCATTAAATTTCTACAAATGATTCCTTGAAATAATTTTGATATTACAAGTGCTAATTTCATATTCTCTTCCTGTGTACGTGGTTAAATACATCAGAAGTGCAAAAGAATATCTGACTGTATATTTCGTGTTTTCTTCACAAAACTTCCCAATGAAAGATACATATGTGTTTTTAATATCCGTCTTAATGAAAATAGCATTTAAAATTGGATTCTGGCTCATAAGCACTGGAGAAGGAAGGCCACTAAAATTACTTATAGCAATGAAAGCACCGAGTTGGAGCCTCCCACCCTCTGAGCTTTATGTTTAAACAGATGCTGCATTTCTGTTTTAAAAAATACTTTGCATGTTGAAATCTGTGTAAAGCTGCAGAGCACAAACACTCATTTCCATGTTACATCTCAATACAAAGGAATTAAGTTTTTCCTTCAGGCATTGAAATACATAATGCTGCTGTCCAAAATGGGATATAGATATTTTTTTAAATCTACCATGTTTAAGAAGACAACTGGTTGCTTGTCTATCATGAATGCTCTATTCTAGATTATTTCTCCTTCAGAATGCTGTACATGTCAGTTAGAGGGGTGATTGTTTATAGAAGTTATTTTTGCGTATTACTGGCATTTCAACATGTCCTCAGTCCTTTTGCCTGAGTATTTTTCAGTTTAATCCTGACAAAGCTTTGGCACCTTTCTGTTGAAATACTAATCCAGTTTTGATGGCAGTAGGAGACATAAATATGGAACTAATTCAGTGGAGGCAATAGTTACTGCAAAAAAAAGTTTATACGGGTAGATTAGTCTAATCTTTCTGTGTCCTACTATCTGCTATTAGAGACATAAATGTAAGTATATACAAGCCTTTTAAGCTCTTTAATTATCCAGGTTTGCTTCTATTCTGATGAAGGTAATTCACTGAAATCAGGTGACACCTTGACAGAGTGTTGAGTTACCCCCATTTTATAGAGAACTGATCTTTTTTTGCATTAATTAAAAAAACCCTTAAAATGCTATTAATTCAGTTAAGCTGTAAAACACACAATTATTTATTTGGAAACAATACTTATTTGTTTTATTTGTTTTGGAGCCCTTCACAGCCAGTGGTTAAAACACTTCTACTGTACCATTTCTCTCAAAGTACAGTAAGAGAGTACACAAAGCTAAAACATCAAAAGGAAGCATTTGACAATAAAAAATTAACATTTAGCATTGGCCAAGGCAACTGCGGAAGAAAAAAGGTCAAATATAAAATGGTCTCCACACCACTTCAGAACAAAAGGCAAAAAAACCCCAAATCAAATATGAAAACCCCAAAGCTTTAGAACTATCCCAGACAGAATCATAAGATATGACTACAAATTATTTTGGTGTTAAGTTGGGGTTTTTTATTAAAAGGTCTTCCAGTGCAGGTTTGTTCAGAAGAAACATCTTTTGTAGAAATCATAATCTTTCTTTCAATCTTTTAAAAATAGTGTTGTCATGGTACTCTTTTCATCAGTGCTTATGGTTAATCCTATGTAAAATATACAGTTTTCCTTTGAAAAAAACCCTTTTCTAAGTTAAAAAAGCAACTTTTCCCACCCCCAAAACAATGACTCTTGGAAAATAATTCAAACTCGAACAAACTGTAGCACACTTTCTGCATGAATATTAACTTAACATTATCTTTTTTTTTTTTTTTGCCTGCTCTTCCAGGCCATGAATTCTCCTTTTTGTCAGTCTAACTCATTCTCTATTTTCCTCACATACCATTCCAGCCACACTTGTGGAAGAGTTCAGTGTACAAGTGGTAATTTATCAGAGGCTCTGCAAGTTGACCACAGCACCTTCTGGCTGCTGCTCTTTAAGCTTCCTTCTATTTTGTTTCTTTGCAAGTCACTCCAAATGTGGGTGACAATCAGATTATTCTGCATAGACTGAAAAGTAATCAGGGGGAGGGAACACCTCTGACACCTGCCTCGACCAATCAAGGAAAAGAAAGTTCTGGTTGTCTCTGAATATTTTCAGAAGAAATGATGGTTCTAACAAGTGAAATTCAGTGTCCAGTGCCATCTTCTCACGTAAGACACGACAAGTCTATAAATGGAAATAAGAGTGCATATTCCCCACACACTATGAATAAACTGTACATTCCATTGAACTCTTAGCGGTCTCTCTAACTTCTTACTTCACTCTGTTATAAACCTCAATTTTAGATATTGTTTTTCCATACTACATGGAGACTCTTCAAACATAACATACAAATAATACAAAAGAGAATTTTTAATTCATATAATAGATCACACTCATGCATGCACATGTGAGTTTACCACTTTGATTTGAACTCCAGGTTGTTTTAGGAATTAATTTGTTTTGTTTTTTTTTTAATTGTCTGCAGAACTAAGAACGTTTTTAAAGAAAGTGTCTGGCAGCTCTTAAGAAATGTTTAGATCAGAACTGTCAAATATAACTAAAAGCACAATAATTAAAAGTCTTTCTTCATTGTTCCACAGTCTTATCATTTATAGGTCAAAGCAGTTTTTAAGTAAAAATATTTACCTTCACTCAAAAAAATGTGGAATTCCAGCCTTGCCAGAGAGCTATCCTTCAGTCAAAACAGCTACAAAAAAATAACTTTTTTCCCCTTGCTTGTTTTGACCAGAGGCATCCTACGGTAATAAAACCTGTGTGGGATTTTAGAGATAGTAAATAAAAATGTTGGGTATCCTCTTTGCTTTTCGAGATGAAAACTGAAGAGCTCCACAGTGCTACTCTCCTTGGTCTACAGAACATGTAGCACAGACCCCTGGCATTTCCAGCTTAATACCATATTCCAGCTTTAAGACTGTTTCTCATCGAAAATGTGCAAAGGGAACCAGGCTGTTGGTATGAGTACGTTATCAGCAGTCTCAGAATGTTGAAAAGTTAGAATTATGGAATCATTTTGGTCAGAAAAAACCTATTAAGATCATTGAAGCACATCCTTGTGCTTCTTTTCTACCCCTCCCCTCAGGCCTCAAAAGAGAGATGCTCTACTGGAAGAACATCAAGAGGGCTGGTTCTTTCCTCACTCTGCCATAAAAGTCATCACTTGCACCGTGGAATCACAGAGCTTAGGCTGGAGAGGACTTTTGGTCTACCCTTCTGCTTATATCTGGATATCTTGGTTGAAAAAGAAGAGAACAGCTTTTCCAAAAGGCCAAACTTTCACAATTTTACATATCCCTTAAAAGAAAAAAAATCCGAATTCCTGCATTGACAGGAAGATGTGCTTCTCTAAGGGTTGGAAAGTCAAGAACGGGAGCTCCTGGAGAAGCCTTAGAACATCTCCACCGTTATCCAAATATGGAGCAATGATCAAAAGACATTTGTAAATGTATTCATTAGCAAAATATTCAGATTTATTAGAAGTTCAAAAACCACCAGACTGCAACTATACCAATGCAAGTTTAGGGGCTTAGAAATTGCGCAAAGGAAAATTTCAAACCAATTAAAAAAGTAAGAAAAAAAAACTTAAACCACAGAATACAGAGTGCCTGAATTTTAAAGCCATGTAGCTGAAGACTTAATGAAAAGCCAGCTTTGAATTTGACACATTTTGGATGCAAACCATCCAGTGTTACATTTAGAGCACTCTTGTTTCATAATAAAGCAAGCAACAATTAGCAAGCAATTAAGCAAATTGCCCATAATTATGCCATTGCTGAGCTATTTTTCATATTTTCACAACACAGCACATATATGAATACATGGCTTGCAGTGCCAACACTGTTCTGTCAGCATCCAGAAGTGCCTCTCGTTTACTGAAGCGTTTCATTTTAAGCAGCTCCCAGCGCACCTCCAGCGCTCTCTGCTCAGCAGGAACCCCCCAGAGTGATGGAGATGACAACCCCACACTCCTCACCTCAGCCAATAGCTCCCAAGGAATGGGCCATGCCCGCCCCACCACGTTTTGCCCATGTGTATTTACTAAATGTGGTACTAAATCTAAGCAGGAACTCAAGCATAATGTGGGGAAATTATCACCCGGAATTACCCTGGGGACCAACAGTGGCCACTTGAGTAACATCATTTAGAGGTCTCCGCCATGTGGGGAGAACAGAAATGACATTAACAATAAAAAAAGGGAGGGAGGAATAGTAGTTAGTGTAAACTGGGTTACTTTAATAAGGTCAGGAGGAAGAAGCTTGAATGTTGAAAGCCTAAATGAGTGCTGCTATAATATACTCTAGCTTTTTGGTTTAATGATAAAATGCCTTTGGGAGGAGTTTCCTATGAATATTTTATTTCCTGTATACGTCTCAGTAAATTAAAAACCTAAAAGAGTTACTTAAATTCTAGCCTTGGAACCTCTTTATTCAAAGAACAAGTAGGACACACCGCTTTCTTTAATTTTAAGCTGTGTGGACAGAGCTTGCTTTGCTTGAGAGAAATCAGAGGAAGATTGATCCTCCAGATGTTCTGGCTGAGGAATCAACAGGCATGAGGGAAATCACATTTTCCTGTGCTACCTAGGCTTGCCAGATTGTGCCAGGTAGCTTGCAAGAATCAGCTCTGCTCCCATTCCAGGGAACACAGTTTGCATCCTAACGGCCGTGGTTTTAATTTGAATTTAATTAAAAAAAATACATATATACTTCTCATAAAATCCAAATGATAGGATGAGGTGTGAGGATTTTGCACTTGGATTCAACAAGTCAAGCAAACATTATCAAAGATGGCCAAGGAAAGGTGGGGAGGGAGACAGGAAATAGAAGAAGTGTCAGGGCAAGATTTCTCTCATTAACCACACTTGTGAAGTAAATTTTTCCCTCTCAAACAATAGCCATACAAACAGAGCACATTAATCTTTCATTTGGTTATCTCATTGTTATTCTGACTGGAACTTCAATCTTGTGTTAATCATAACCAAGAAATGGTCTAAAGGCAATGCTCCTGTAACAAGTTCAGCTTCAATAATTACTGTTTTCCACAGAAAGAGATTTCACACAAAAAGAAAAAAAAAAAAACAAACCAAAAAACCCCAAAAAACCCACCAAGCCCTCAAACCTCCTGCAAACTCTTCATTTTCAGCCTAATGAACATGGGTGTGACAGAGGCGTAGGACAGTACCTGGCACTGACCCTTATTGCTCCAACAGTCCTGTTGAATTCCTCTTTTATGTCCATATTTTGCTGCTGTTTATGGCAAAAGAAAAACATGGTCATTTGCAAAGGCCACATGTTTCTTGGCCTATAAAGTGTATATTGAGTTATCAATGAGAATTTTAACTATAACTAGTAAAGTATAATGACCATCTAAAATGGATAACCTAAAATCTAGTATATTGATTACAATACTGGCTAGTACAATGTGCTTTATTAAATATTTCATTAACTGCTTCCCATTTGTACTGAACCTTTTTAATTATTAATGCATGGTTCATTATTTAACATGGAATATAAATTCAAATTCAAATCAATTAAACAAGGTGAAACTACATAGTGAGAAATGGTTTATCCTCCAGCAACAACCTTCGACCTGCAGACATAGTAAAGAGTGAAGTTAGCATTTTTCCCCCATGCCTGCAAAGACTATGCATTTTAGGTAATATGTATTAAGCTCTGTTACTGATGTAAAATTTCTGTAATAAATACAACACCCTACAAAACATGCTGAATAAAAAAGGGTTTCAGCTGTCACTTTTTAGAGGAACCACTTATACAGAATATAACACATACCAAGTTTCCCAGATTTAAGGTTCAAATAAAATTGTGTGTGTCAGTGAAGGAAAGGCAGGTTTTACTAAAAATCACTAAATATCCCAAAAGAGTGAAGATTCATAAAGAGAACTAAGAATCACCCCACAATCTCCATAAATTCACTTTGGTGTGGAAACAGCAGAAAACACATTTCCTAAGCTTAGACTATGTCATCAAAAAAATCCTATACTGAGTCTCAAGAGCAAAGATCTGGGCTTGGAGATAGGATGAACATCAGAAAGATAAGAAGGGAAGAGAATTTCTGGGTAGAACAGGGTCGGTAGCACTAACTCCTGATAACAGATCTGCAGGAAAACATTAATATTCCTTTATCCTGCTCTAATGCAGTTTCCAACACTGGTGACAAGGAGCAGATGGGGTGAGCCCCCCTCAGCAGGGGTCAGAGGCTGAGTGAGGATGATGGGGACGAGCAGAAGTTCCTGCTCAGTTTTGTTCACACACAGCAGCTCCTTCAGGGGTTGGTGTGGGAAAAAGGCCTCAAAAGTCTGTGTTCACACCCTTTGTGCACTTCAGTCTCTTGCTGAATCTCCATGCCAAGTGGTGCTCTGTCTTCCTTTTTATTGGCTTCACAGTAAAAAACAAACAAACAAACAAAATTTTGGTGGAAAGTAGAATACTAAAAAATCTTTTAAATGAAGTAATCTGTGGGCAATTGGTCACAGTTCAGACACTTTAATGAAACATTAATTTTCAAAAGGGATTCATAAAACCCACAAATGCCCAGTGAGCTAGTGAACATATATCTCCTCTGATAACTTAAAAGATGGCCAATAAACGTTGTTTTGAATTGTGTTCTCATCAGATACATACAAACAGAAATTTAAAGTCAAAGATCACTAGAGCAGCAACCAAAACAAACCCACAACAGTCTGAAAATATTCTGTGCCTTTTGTGGCAACTCGAATTGCATTTCAAGAAAAAAAAAAAAACCACAACATATTTCTTTATTAGAATATTAACAAAAAAAAAATTGCTTTTACTATGAATACCCGGGCTATTTATGTTCAAATACTTCTAAGCATTTTTTCAATAATCACCATTGCTCATATCTGTGGAATGCACGATGCTTTTCTGAGTGCTGATGGCTGTTGTATTTTATTGGACCATCAACAATATTAATTAATTCCAGTTGAATATATAAATAAAGCCTGCTGAAGATTTTTTGACAAAACAATTTTCCCATCAAAAATGTAGTTTCAAAATTCAAATGCTTTGTGACAGTGTTGATTCACATTACATTTGGGAGTATAAAATGTGGTAGTTCCCATTTTCTCAATTCAATTCATTTTCACTCATTTTTTTTAAAATATGAGGGTCCTTAATATTTTGACATTAGGAAGCAATAGCATTATTGAAAGGAAATGTTCTCATTTCTCCAAAGCTGTCCCTCAGATTTTACATTCACAATAAATATCAATTCAGGTTATGATTCTGGGAAACTGCACTTGCTTATATTTCATGGCATCTGCAACAAGGCCTAACACCACCCATCCACAGCTATTCCCTATTTCTAAATTCCCTGCCACTACTACAGGAGAACAAACCTTGTGCTCCTCCTAAAAACTTGAAAATCCACAATTATGAATAATTACGATAAATATTCCAGGGTAAGAGGCCGTGTTTTTTAATTCCCTAAGTGCCCAGCAGCATGGTGGCTCTGTTGTGATTTTTAGATCCCTAAAGACAACCTGCAACCTTGAGGAAGGACAGGCTGGAGGAGGAAAGCTTGCACCTCTCCACAGGACAGGAGGATTCCCCTGCTGCTCCCCTCGTCCTCCCCAAGAGGACACTCTCCTCCATATGGCTGCAGCTCAGGAGGGTTTTTTCCTCTTGGAAAACCCTCTCAACCACAGCCTCCTTGATGACTACACAACAGCTTCCACCCAATTTTTCACAGCAGTTTTCTGTCAAGACCACTTTGTCAATCTGCCACGGAGTACCCTCAGTGGAACCACGTAGCCACTCATCCCTTTGACAAAGGCTCCAAGAAGTGTGAATACATGGCGAGGGCCATGTTTGATTAACAGCCTTGTGATTGCTGTAAAAATGAAATTTGAAAGGTAATAATTACATTTGTAATTACTTGGGTCTAAATCTCTTATGTTTCCTACTCCCTGTATTCCTGGGCAGCTGGAGCAATGACTCATTAATAATAATAAAGTCATTTAACCCTGCAGGCACATTACAAGGAGAAAGATGTCATTTGTCACCAATGCAAATAGAACAATCGCTGAAGGATACAGCAAGACCACTATTTCATATTTATTGCAAATGATAAAAGGGACATTTTGCACTCATTCTCACCATGACATCCCAATCTGCTTTTTAATTATCAGCAAACATAAGGGGACAGCATACAACATATGAGGGCCTACTAATAATGCATTGTCCTGCGGTGACATTTCCATAATCACTTTAAATCTACCCTATACATATGTACTAGTTAAAGCTTTCAGCTCTTGAAATCATACCCCCTAGTAAGGAATGAATTATCCTTTGCAGATTGAGCACACAAAAGCAGTTCTTTCTCTGAGTTTGAGGGTCTGATAGCTGACATGTGCCTTGCTATTACTTTAAGTGATAAGGTTTGGCATTCTGTTGCACTTATGGTTGAACACAGTGTGACTTAAAAATAAATGCAGTTGTATTTTTAGGCCAGGAAGTTTGCAGCTGTAAATCTCACTGGCAATAATTTAGACAGGGACTTCTCTAAGTCACTTAATTTTCCAGTGCTTTTCAGTGTTTTTCTGTACTTTGCTTCCTCAAGAACTCTGCGAGAAGAGCTTTATATTAGATGACACAAATATCCTTTTTCATAGGGAACTCAAGTAAGTTGCTCAGAATTTACTGGATTTTTAAAAGGAATCCCTGATAATACTCCATCTGTGAAATAAACTTCTGAAGAAAAGACTATTCTTTCCCTTTATTATTCTATTCAGAGACACGAAACCTTGAGGAAAATTTATGCAGAGAAATTTCCACTGTGGTATTATTATGAAAGCAAATGAAAGGGAGTTTCAGGTAAATAATATGAGTTTTAAGTCCATCAATCTAGAACTTCAATTTTTTTCCTTGCTTTGCTTACTCATCAGCACTTATCTAACCATCAGGCCTGTAGGAAGACCAGAGAACAAATTTAACAATATGAAGCTATAAACTGTTATTGTGTGGGTTAGCAGGGAGGTAAGCAAACCTCCCAAATCTGTTTACATTTTCCCCAGGTACTACAACAATCTATAGAAAGACATGCTTTCAGAAACTTAAATAAGTGCTGTTAAGAACTAAGACACATCAGGAAAGAGTAAAGTGCACAGAGTAAATTTCATATTTTCACTGTTAAGATAGTGACAACACAGAAAAGCTTGTACGTGGAGTGAAATGTTTTGTCAAATTGAAAAATGGAAATAATATGAACATTACAATTTTCACATCAATTTGAGGTAAAATGTTTTGAATTACAGTCATTTTAATCTTGTTTTATAAAGAAAATTACTTCAAATGGGTGATAATTTAAAACAGCATAATCCAAACTCCATTGTGCTCCAGTCAGGCATCAGAGTGGGGCTGGGAGTGATTTGGAGCAATCTTGGCACATTAGCTCAGAGCCTCGCGCCGAGCAGATGCTCCAGCAAGGAAAAAGATTCCTGACTGGAGTCTCCATCATTTACCTGAGAGTTCAAAACCACTGACTGAGATGGCTCCAACTTCCTAATTGGGCCTTTACAGGCACTGCTGGCACCTTCAGAGATTTGGGCATCACCCTGATGAGGCAATGCTGTCACAGTTAGCAGCTCTTCAAACATTCCCTTGTCACCAGGGTCCCCACTGAAGTTTTGCTCTTTGATGGGAAGTTCCCCATCTCACTCACATGAGCCTCCTCCAACTATTAAGAAGTTTGTTTTGGCACCAAGGAGTTTTGCTGACAGGATATAAATATGTACATATACGTGTTCTCCTAAGTAATTTTCAATTAAGACATAAAAATACTGGAATTTTAGCTAGAAGTATTTCTAAACCTGTAGGGTTTTCTTTAAAACAGATGATTTTATCAGCCCCTGGACAACTGACAAATGATGGGAATAATGTAGGCCAGATCAACAATTGACACAATTTTTAACAGAACATTTTCTCATATTATGGATAATTTTAAAAAGAAAACATTGTTAGGAAACAATGATAGCTGTGATTATTCTGGAAGACTTTCGTGTCAGGAATATCAGCCAAGAGAATGGAAGGGAGAAGCTGCTGACAGCATCTTTTCAGCCCGTTGCAAGAGCTGTCAGGAAAGGTTCTGTGGCTGCAGTCATGAAGACTATGATGCTTGAAAACAGGGAAGGAGTTATATTGTTATTATTATCATCATTATCATTATTATTTTTATCATTATTATTATTATTATTATTAATTTTTGGGGAAAATTAAGAAATCACTACGAACATAACAAATATAAAACTGTGGGAGTATTAAATTAGACTTCATGAGGTATCCAATTGTTCATGTAATTAAACTTCATTACTTCAAAGTGGAAATGCTTTAAAATGGAAATAAAAACATTGGTTGTCTTTAAATTCTGCTCTTATAAACTCAATTATATAAACACCTTCTTATAACCACACACTGTGTGTGTCTATGTAAGGATTCTGAGGAGAGAGATAAATTTATTGACCTTCAAATTTCAGAGAGTAGGTGTCAAGTTTTTGACTCAGCCCTCCTTGTATTCATATTTTTACACACCGAGCCATACTTGTCTTTGCAAAAAAAAAGTAATGTTCACTCCTGTTTGATAAGCTTTGGCATGAATATGCCTAGGCTATTACAAGCCTAACATATATTATTTAACAAGGTTAAAAAACAGCATTCAGACTTGTCAGGGAACTTATCACCTCCGTTAGTACACAAGCCTCAATCAGCATTTTCTCTGCTGCATAGGACAGAGTCTCCCTTATGTTTTAAGGACAAAGATTTAAGAAATACTTAGCTCTTACAAAGTCACTAAAGCTCAGCATCCAGCTCTTTTGAAAGTCTAAGTTTCAAATTTATTTTGAAATCCTGGTCAGGGCAGACACACCTTGAAGGTAACCAAATAAATCACTTGCTAGGAGTGAAAGTTCTTGAACTAACTTAATCTTTAGTTTACAAGTGCAAACACACAAAATTCTATAATTTATGTTTATTTTTCTTAAATTCTACAGAGAGGATATTTTCAATCTGGGTTAAGTGCTGCTCTGGCAGATGCCATATAGAAAGCTGTCACCACATTTGACACAGATTTCTTTTTGAGAGGGTCCAAACCTGAATTTCTGGAGCTGATGTTCCCTGAGCTTCAACAAATTGCATTTCACGACCACCTTTCCTACAGCTCCTGTGGATGGCAGGAGGAGTTCACACTTAGTCTGTGTTCCAAAGGGTTGCTTTAAATCTTTCTGGTTTTTAATTAACCATAGGATGTAAAAGGATCTAAATGAAAAGCAACCAGTCAATTGCTGACTAAGTGTTCACCAGCCTGCTATTGAACCTATTTCATCTATTTATTCCTTAATTCATCCATAGTCTAGAGATGTCATTAATATGCTCAAAGTTAATTTATTATCCTCTATTGCTTCCATTCAAGCCCATGTTAACAGAATAAATTCATCACAAATGATCAGACTTGAAAAGGCAGATTTGGATTCTGACAGAGAATAATTTATCATGGCTGGGGAAAAGCCTCCCACCGACTGGGCTGCTGGAATGCTGGGAGATGAAACTGGAGTGACTGCAGAACTTCTGCAGGAAAGGACGAGAAAGCCTCGAGGGGAAAACGAGCAAACAAAAACCCCCTGACTCCAACTCCCCAACCACGGAGGCTCCTGACAATGAGGATTTTTTCATTTTCACACTCACACGTCCCTTCTCTCACCCTCTGTGCTGCTCTGAGGCAGAACAGTCATTAAGGCTCTGCTGGTTTGCATACCCAGATGTGGGGACAGGGGGACACCACGGCACAGGGAGTGCCAGGGACATTCAGAGCTCTGCAGAAACTGTCCCGATGCTCTGGGGCCACTGACTGCTCATCAGCACATCCATGCAGCAAAGGGCCTTGCTGCAGTGCTGCCCAGTGCTACACTAATTTATTTCAGGCCAGTTGTTGTCATTATCCCCGTGATAACAGTAGATTTGGGGTGATCTACTACCCTGTTACATCACACTTGCTACGTGTCTCTGTCTCATGTGAGTCACAGAAGCAGCTGGATATAACAGCATTTATAACACATTTCAGGTGCTGTCACAATGGGAAAAAACAAATATTTTTGGTAGTTATAAGTCCATTATACAGTGGAATTGGAAAGTACTAAGCTACTGCCATTAGCGTGGTACCACTGTGATTGTAACAGGGGTTTGGAGATTTATTGTAAAGCCCAGAAACACTTGAAATGAAAGAATTAATCATGGCACCATAGTCAATATTCTAACTATTATTATTCCAGCCACTTATTGTTTTGTCCCCCACTGGAGCAGGGAGAATTTCCCCTCCTCCATAGCAGGCTGGACATGCCCCTCCTCTATCAGACTTTTACTGCATTTAGCCATCCCCTCTTGTACTTGTATCCCAATTCTGTACACACCAGAGCCATTTCCCTGCTCCTGCTCCTGTTACATTGAGTAAATATGCAACTTCAGGACTTGAGTAGCCAAATTTCCCTGGGGAAATAGAGGGAAATAAAACCAGTGAGTAGTCCAGACCTGTACAAGAAATAAAAAAGTCACTAGGCTCTGCCTAGATATTTTACAGAGGATCTTATATATGGATATAAAAATGAATATCAGTGCTCAAGTGTTTGTAAATATGTAGGCTTACCTGGATGACTCCTTCAGAACATCCCAGCTCCCTTTCTCCCCTTTTTTCTATCATATTCCAGAATCCAACTGAAATGTGCTTCCAAATGTGCTACTATCAATATTTGTTTTTTTTTCTGATTCAAATATTTAATTATTCTATTAATGCCTTGAATCTAAGAACTTCAGTGAGGTGTATATGCCAAGTGTCTGACCAGTACCTGATGTCCCAGTGCAGAATCACTGCACTAAAAGAGAGGCAGCATTTCCCAGGGAAGCACTGGAAAGTTAGGAAGTGTAAATTCTGCAGCACCAATTTAGCTCCCTTGTGTAAATGTGTTTTGATGCAAACTTTAATTAAATTATCATATACTATTTTTCTCATAGGACCCTTGGGCCCAATTCAGAGAGTAAGTAGTTATTCAATATTTCTCTTTATCTACTCTAATCAGCATGTGGCCATATACCTTTTTAATTAATACTTTCAAAGCCTTGTGTTGAATGCAGATTTATTCATTTCCTTGTGTACTCTGTTGTTTTCAAAGCACAATCAAAAGCTTCACGAATATGAATAATATCCCACCTGCATTATTTCCTTTATTGAGGTCATTTGCACCAGGAAACAGGAATAAAAAAATTGAGCAAAATTATGCAAACTCCATTATTCCATTATTTCTGGGTGTCCAACGTGAGATAGCTTAAACCAGATTTTTACACACTTGAGCACTGGATATTACATTAAGTTTTCAAAACATATCTGATGGAGTAGGGGATGATATCCTTGGCACTCAAAAAAACCTGAATGACACCACATGATACCAAAAATTCAGTTTTTCCTCTCCACCAAAGAGCTGCTTTGCCCTTTTCAAAGTGTACAACAAATATAGGGATACTAAAGAGCTGTCTTTCACTGCCATTACTAAATCTAACCAAACAGAACATCAAAAAAACATACACTTTAAAGAGTCCTCCCATGATAAAAAGCTCGTTATTTTAATAAACCACTAAGAATCAGAGAATTTTATGCTTCAATGATTTCTTAGGGTGCCAAAACTTTCCAAAAGACATATCTTAAAATTTAGCATTAACTGTAATGCAATAAAAAGTAACGGTTTCATAAAATTTTACATGATAAAACAATTCTAGAAATTCCTCAAAGTGTTTCTCGGAATCAAGCTTTAATTCATTTTTAAAATGCACTGGGCTGTAGTTACAGCCATTCCCACTGTAAAATCTCATTGTTTTAATCTAAGTTAACACAATGTGGCAGTGACTCTGCAGCTTGCCTGGGATGCTGCACAAGAACTGAAGCTACAATCCACGTTACTCAAATTCCCCTGGATGAGCTTGCACCCCTTTTCACGAGAAAGACCCTTCAGAGGAACTAAGAAGCACATAAAAATGGGTTAGAGCTTGGCCTTTCATGAGAGGAGAGATTAGATCAATATAATTATGTACCAGAGGGTGTAAATGGGCCTGAGGACAGCTCCAAAGCAGGAGGGAGAGGAAGGGGTATCTTCCTCCCAACAAAAGAGCTTCACACATGGCCCCTGTACTTATGACAGCTTGAAGAATAAGAGCTCAGAAGTGAACGGTCATATCCTCATGTTCCAAAGAAAAGAAGGGAAAAAAGCAGATATGACTATCTGTTCTTTCATTAAAGAGAAAAGGGAACTGGGGAAAGCAAGGTGCACTCCAAAGGAGTTCTGGTCCATCAGATTTTCATACCAGACTTTTCACTACAAGGCTCCATCTTCACAAGTAACAAGGTGCTGGCCACCCCAGAGGGCAGTTCAGCAAACTGCATTTTCTAATTTGGACTCTAAGTACCCACTAGAAAGGCCATTTGTTCAAAGATTTTCAGATGCAATTGCTTCAAAAGTTCCACGGGCTCACAGTGAGCATCCTGAGTGCAGACTTTTGTCTCCAGCAGAAAAACTCCAAAAAGCTGTGATAAAATGTTTACAACTAAAACACAAGTTAAGTTAGGGGGTCATAACTTTTGCTGGTCCTGCCAACCAGCCTGAAATGGTAATTAACAAATGCCAAAAATTGAAAATAAGTATTAGAAAGCGAAAGAGATTGGTCAAAGCACACAGATTGGTCGAAGCACACAGATTCAAGTACACATTCAAATCAAAGCTGGTAATTGCTGTATTCCAGTCAGTTAATAGGGTCTTACAAGAAACTCTTGAAGAAGAACATAAATACCTGATACAGCTTAAGAGCACAAGTGACTGTGAAATGATACATTAAAGGAAAATAAGCTGCTCTAATAATTGCCTTTCAGTCTGTCCACGTGCTCTGTACAACACCAGAGTGTGACCCGTTCCCATACTGCAGACAGGGATTCATCACTTTCCAATCTGACATATATGGTAAATTCTGCCACTCACAGGACATGCATTGTTAATCATAGATCCTTTTTTTTTTCTGACCTATTGTTCTCTCAGCTTATCATATTACCAAAAATGCACGAAGGAAAACAATTGGCTCACTGAAGGGGCAGCACAGAAAAATTTTGTATAAGTTCAGATTTTTAAATAGCTCTGAAACTTTGAATGGAGTGTGCGAGCTCTTAAGAATATGTTACTCCTTGTAAATTATTGGTCCAGGGTTCTTTATCTTCTGATTTTTTTTTTTCATTTTAGCTACTGCTTTAGCTTGTCCATCAAAAATAAATAAAGAAAGGAGCAAAAAAGCCACAAGACACCTAAAATGTGTCGAGCATGGGGCAAAAAGTTTCATCAACCTCCTTTAAGCAAAGGCTTGATCTTCATATTTTCTCCACTTCATAACAAAGTGAGATAATACATGGAGAAATGTTCATTACATTCTCAAAAGACAAGCTTTTATGGACCTGATAATACTAAAAAATTACCTTGCCAAATGGTTCACCATGACCATAACACCACATTAAGTGCATTACACTGACTTGTTATTTCCATGCTAAATGATCAATGTAAAATTAGTGAGCATGTTCTATGCCTGGTGAGGTAGATCTCCTCCGAGGACACTCTTGATTTCCAGACAGCCAAATCTGGCTGCATTCTGATATATTAGACAAAAAACAAGAGTCATCTTTATATCCAAATGATTCAAACTACTCTTATGCTTCTCTAAAACTGGGTCAGAACCTCAAATCCTGAAACATATTTCAGTTCTACTGCTTCTGTACATGAATCCCAGCGACACTTCCTGCCAAACATCATGTGGATTTTCTCTCATGAAACTCGGTGAAAAGGTCACAAGTTATGCTGGGGAGGAAGAAATAGGTGGAATGAAAACATCCCCTGAAATTGGTGTTTGGGGTATGGCATGTGGGGTTTTTTTTTGTACAGAAAGATGAGATATTTAACAACAGGTTGTGTTAGTTATGTTATTTATCACTTCATGATAATTTTGAGCCGATCAGTAACGATTGCTGGAGAGATGCTGACAAGATGAAAGAAGAATGGATAAAGGAATAAAACTAAACCCATGGGAAATGATTGGGATGTTTCCCTTAGCTCCATTTCACTGATATTTCTATGGCAAGTCTGAAACATACAAAAGAATAATTTTGGACTATTTAGGAGTCTATTTAAAGGTAAGACATTTCAGACTAGTTTTCAGAAACCCATCAGAACTGCTAAAGCTTTATTTTAATTTATTTTTTACTTCTAAGGAAGACAAAATGTCATTTCACAAGGTGATTGATTACACAAAGTACAGCAATATAAAATAACCACCCAAGCTGTATACAGAATGAAAGGATTTCAGCTCACAAAATCTACTCGTCTAATTCACTGATTATTTCTTCTCCTTCTTTGTCTTTTTCCCTCCTGCCTCTGCCCTCCTCTCCCCCTCCCAAACACCCAGGGCAGAGCTGGGACCTTCTGTTTAGTCAGAAGCCAATTACAACTTCACAGGCGCAGTTTTTCGTCCCAAGGCAATTTGGTAATCTTACACTGATTAATTAAACCCGGGTCTCTAAACAAACTGCTCAAACTCCTACATCCAGAGCTTGCATATCTAATCCAGATAACAGGATAAGCAACGTGACTGTCAAAGTTCACCAAGAAATGAAAACAAGAACCCTGTATTCATTCTTCTTGGTGGAGTTTCTGAACAAAGAATAAGTTGTACTTCTAGGTAGAAAATCTAATCTGCATTTAAATAGAATTTCTCCAAATAATAAACAAAAGCCTGAAGCAACAGTTTTACAGCAAGTCTTGCTGCTAGTGCACAGTCTAATCCTTCTATCTCTATCTGTAATCCCTTCTCCCCTTGTATATTAATTTCCTTGCCAGTTTATCAAGGCATCTTGGCAGAGTTCACACGAACAGCAGACACCCTGCACTTCTCACCTTTCTCCAAAGCCGAGCCTAAAGCTGCTCAGACTTTGTGTGGCCAGCAACCCAAGGCAAATCAGGTTTATGAAAACCAAGGGAAGTCATTAACCCAAAGAGGGAGAAGAGGATGGCACAAAGGACAGTGAATACAACAACCACAGCAAACACAACAGAGCAGCCTCTGGATGTGGGGACAGCCGGGTGGGGCACGGCACCAGAGAGCTCAGGTGTGTTTGGAGCTGGGTTCTCTGAGCTCTCCACAGCAGCCCTGCAGATCCTGGGATCCCATCTCCCACGGGATCCCAGCCAGCCTGAATGTCCCTGTCACCTGCAGGCCCGTGCTGGTCACTGTGGTTCCCAGGTGGCCACGAGTGGTGCCTTTCAGGAGCCTCAGCATGAGCCACGTTTTCCTTCTCGTTTTCTGACCATGCCTTTGCTTCCCCTCCAGGCTGCTGGGCAGCACCTGTGCCCACCTGAAGAAATCTGAGCCAGTGGCAGCACGGAACTGCCCATGGAGGAGGTTTAGGTTTGAACCAGGAGGATGCCAAATGCTAGAGATTACTCTGTAAATTCTTCTGGGACAGAGAAGTTTCCAGATGCGACCTTGCTGCTCCATATTTTATTCTTATGTTTGTAGGCAACAGAACTGATACTACCTAAAGTCCTCACCTCTACTGCTTTCCCTTGAAACTATTTACAGATTTCAGTGCAGAAATTAAAAGACAAACCCCCCCAAAAAAGAGGGCTCTGTTCTAAATTTAAAAACAATGAAGGAACTCATTATTAAATGAAAAGATACCTCAGAGGAAAAGACAGAAGGATAGAATTAGCATTCTAGATGAGATTTGCCAGATTCTCACATATAAAGAAAGTTAGTACCAGATGAGCAATAACTAATTTAATTCAGGCAGCTCTGCTTTAATACAGGTCACTGCTAATTAGACAAATACCCATTAGATTTGTCTACCTGATTCCCACTTTACTCCTAATATTGACAGACCATCAGCACATCAGCCTTTAAAATATTTTTTCACTCTAAGCCCAACAAATCTGACCTATAACTCTATTGCATTATTAGATGTTGTTCTAAGCTGACTTGTTCTCTAAAGGGCCAAGGAGAGCTGGCTGCCTTTGAACCAACACAGTTTGCAGTCACAGGGATCATCTTGTTTACAGGACTCAACAATATAGATTAGGTTTTTTTTTTTTTTTGTCTGAAAACAGAGTTATAACTCACAAGTTATGACAAAAAATGAAAGGCATTTTTTGATTTCAAGAAAGAGAGATAAGTTAGGAATCAGTTTTCCTCCAGACTGTAGCACTTACTCACATTCAAGGAAGGAAAACAACAATATTAAGGATTCTGTAAAAGAACTTGATAAGCTCCTTTGGTAAGCAGAAAAAAACCCAAATCCCAAACCAATTACTCTCTAAAGGAAACATTCTCTTTATGAATCAAAGCTATGTGCCAAAAAGTATTTCTTATTAAGTAGAAGACTCTTGCTCTTCAGGGTAGAGATGGACACTGCATAAATTGAGTAAGTGTTAAACTGAATGAGCAAATGGTTGTAGGCAGAAAGAAATTGAATAAAAGGAAAGAAAAAAACCCACAAAAAACAACCTTTCCACTTCACAACTATGGATAGCAAGTTAAAATTAGAGAAGGATATACAGTAATCTTTTATTATTGATGGATTAATAATATATTTATTAGACCATCATTATAATGCCATAGGGACTATAAAATGCTTTTCAAAGTGTATTGGGAATATTTTAGCTATGGCCAGAGGCTTAAATATTTCACCATTGCACTGAAAACCATGTAGGCATCCAGAGGGAAAACAAAATCCTGTGTAAAAGACAATCAAACCACAGCAAGAATAATTAAAGCACTCTTTTCTGTTATTGTAGAGTGAACTGTGGAGATGATCATTGTCAGTATTTTACACAAGGTCTGGCTGCCTGGCCTGGCTGGCAGATGCAGGGAACTGCACAGGGCTGCTCATGCAGCCACTTCAAAAGTTAAGTACAGGACAAACCCTGGCCCCCCCGATGGGCAACAAGGCAAAATGAAGAGAAGGAGAGGAAAATCTTTACGTATTCCCTCATTTCTCACCTGGCAGAAGAGGCTCACACCCACCCCTCTTTCTGGTTTTTTTGTGGAAAGTGCATTTTTACACCACATTTGCTCTGCTTTGGCACCAAAGATACCCAATGCCACATGAGAATTCTGTGTCTCTTAAGCCTGAGCAACCAGAAGACTTTCAGAAAACGAAATCCAAAGACCAAGCCCAATGTCACACTTAGGGAACATTTTATAGACCTGCATTCACCTTTGCCTTTGTGATTTTTGCGTCTCCAGGATTCACATTTTGAGGCTTTTTGTCTCAATTGTCACAGGTGGAAGCCCCTTTTCAAAATGGAAGTCTTTCCAGATGCTCATAAATCTGAGATCCTGAACAAATAGCACGAAAACAAAAGGGGAAAACTACTTAATGGAACTTAATTGTGAATCAGCAATTCAGAAAAATTAGAAAATTCTGAGTATAAAAGCCTTTGGCCTATATATAAAAATTTTTTGAGTTCTCCACATTATAATCACTTAGAAAACAAGTTTACCCACATTACAGTCTGTTTGAACAAAGTTTCCTGTAGGTATTTTGTAGTTTTTACTGAAAAAAAATCACAGTGGTACCAGCTTCTCCTTAAAGAGTCACGCAATACAAATAATGGCACTCATAAAGTCAATTAGAAGTCAAAAGTAAATAAGTGCTGAACTGAAGTAATTAAACTGTGTAACAGGAACGATTAATCCATGAGAGTTCACAGCAAAGGTAAGACGCTGATCTGGTGTGTACAGTGGAGAATAGATCTAAAAAACTCCCTAATTAGCTGGAATTAAGTGGTCACCTCCCTTAACTGGAAGGAAGAAAGAATGCAAACTTCAAGAGGAAAAGTTTGTTTTTAAACAGGGAGGAGATTCCCCTCTCTCCCTGGCTCTGCCCCTGCCCTGTGCAGCCCCTGCCCCGGAATTTCTCCTCTCCCTGCTGGCACATCCCAGGCTGGCCCAGCTTCCTCCTTCCAGCAGGGACTGCCAGGGCTGGAGCACCTCCAGCTGCCTCCCTCAGCCCCAGCAAGGGCGATGCTGAGGATGCAGGGCTGGCTCTGCCCGTCCTGCTCGGGGAAACCAGCACTGGTTCCTTCCCAAACCACCCAGGTTCAGCCACAGGCAAGAGATGGAAGCCAAAAGTGCAATTTGTAGCTGCTGGGCCAGGGGCCACACCAAGGAAAGGGGCATTTTGGGGTATTTCTTAGGAGAGCTGTTAGCAACCTGCATGTCCCCCTTGTGCAGGGAAGTCTTACCTGGAGTGGCTGTTTTGGCACAGGCTCTCTGTGAGGCTGCTCTGGAGCCAGGGAGCAGGAACAGAGCAGGAAACAGAGCAGGGGTATAAAACATCAGCCCAGACCTGTGCCCAAGCCATCACCACATCTCTACATCAGCATCTTTTGGCGGGGAGAATCAGAACTTTGGCCTCAAACCAAAAAGAAAAAGGATTCTTTTTTTCTAAGGAACACAGCTTAAAATGTACCACTCACCTCTGATCACTTTTTATTTTTTTTTAAATTCAGTTTGTTGTGAACATAAATCACCCTTTCCCGACAATCTCCCTGGTACACATGTGGGTACCATGGCAACTATCACAGCCTCCAAATCCTGTGCTGGTGAAACACACAACTGGGTGATGAAAGGATTGCTATCTGTAAATCCACAGATCTGCAATCACCCCTTAGCCGTGACTAAACACTACAAATAATTGTAGCATGGATTTTTTTATAGAGAGAATTCCAGCAACTGCGACAGAAATTCAAATATTGCTTTTCCAGTTCAGCTCTATCAAGATATCCAGCCTAACAAGTCTCTTAAGAAACTGAGTAATTAATTCCATTGCCTTCAATATAGTGAGTAACTGCCAGGAAGCAGACTTAAAACTTGGATTCTGTTTTTATTTTATTTATGGGCACAAGTGGGGCTTTCAGGTAACTTAATACAAAATAAATTGGACTGTGAATGCTAAAAGAAAAGTAGATTTAAAATAGAGGTAGATTTAAGTAGAACAGGTGCTTAAAACTAAAGAATTGCTTGAAAACTGAGCAATCACACTGGCAATAAGCAAGGAAGGCAGGAGGAACCCCAGGCCAAGGAAAGAGGAGAGCAGGACTACCCCGATCCCTGACAGCCACAGCCCTGTGCCTGAGGCAGCTGGGATGAACCATGTGCTAAAATATCTCTGCATACTAACTTCAGACACATCTCACATCCTTTTGAAACCACCTGAGTCCCAAAAAACCCCATATTTTTTGAAGATTTTGCAATTAACATGAGCTGATTTTTAAGATGTTCTTCTGGTTTAAGTCAGGTGAGAGAAAACACAGAGCAAGTTCTGTTGAGAACTATTCTGGCTTTGCCTGAACTGGATTTTTACCCTCCATCCAAACTAATTAAAAAATGTTCAGAACAATGAGATTCCCTCAGCTTTCTTACCGTGGTCAGGGATTTATTTCTGGGTTACAGAATTGCAGAGGTATTATTCAGATAATAAAAAAAAGGCCAAAGATTTGTAAACAATGGAAAAGCAGCTTAACCCTTTGATCCTCACTTTCCTAATGGTCACCATTACAGAGCTTATTTTGTTCTTGTATTCCATTCTTCCAGAAATATCCAAAAAAACCCCACAGTTCAGCTTACCCCTGAAGTATTTTCCTTTTTGATTTTAACAAAACTCAGGAGTTTCTGAACTTTCTAGCTTATATCTGTATTCCATAGGACTGCACATTTCCTGAGCAGCTGAGGCCCTGAAGAAGAATCCTTTGGCCATATATTCCCTTTATAAATCCCCAGCTGATGCAGTTTACAATACTCCACTGAACTCCTGACTTTCATTTACAAAGCTCAGAAGAGAACTCATAGCCAGTGCCAGGCTGTTATGTACACCAAAGGATATTTCCATTTGATTAGGGCTCCTCCTTTATTCTCCAGGTTTGAACGGAGTGAGTAGGAGTAGCTTTCTCTTCTTTTTCTCCTCAGTGTCGCAGTTTTTTTGTTTTCATTGCAAGCTACTGGCATAAAATATTTAGCTGGAAATGAACAACAAAAAAAGATCTTTATAGTGGGAATATATAGATTACATATGGAATAGATGGCAAGGCAGAAAATTAATTCTCGAATGGCTGGTAAAATTGCATCTGAACTGTCTGAAAGCACAGATCTGCTATGTATTTAAACAGCACTGTGATTGGTGCTTTCAAAAACCAGGAGTCCCTTAAACTTGGCTTTTTCTGTCTGAAATGTAATTTTTTTTGCTTGCATGTTTACATTTGCATGCAGGTTTACATGTTCCACCCAGCTCATACAAACCCGAGTCACTGCTTGCAAATGCCCATGTACAGCACTCCAGCAGTAAATCCACTGTGCTCTCACCTGCAAGCCAGGGGCAATTAAAGAAGCAATAACTAAGGTGGCAGCACTTTGTTATTGCAGGGCCAGAGTCATGAAAATTATCAAGAATTTAATTAATGTTTTTGCTGTCCTGTGCATGACAACTGCCATTCATTAAAACATAATCAGCAGTAAATGTGTAAGTGCCTGGTAGGTCCCAAATGGTTGGAGGCTTGAGATGAGCCCTGAGCTGCTGCCAGGCAGAGCTGCCGTGCCCTGGCCCGCTCCTCCTGCTCTGAGCAGAGAGCCAGCCCTTCCTCTGCTGCCCAGGGACACAGGGCAGAGCAGAGAGCCCCAGGAGCTGGGAGCACACAGGGCAGACAGCATCCTCCACCAGGACTTCCAGGGGATCCACCTGGCACGGCAGGGATGGCTCCTGTGGCCACCAGCCCTGCCCTGAGCCCCGGTGCTCCTGGTCAGGACAGCACTCACAGCCACAGACAGACTGAAATTGGGATTGGGAATGCTGACCCACAGGGCTCTGGCATGATCTAGCCATAAAAAAACATAAAATGTTGCTATTTGGTTGGGGTTTTTTCCCCTTCTTATGTAATGGATAATGGCAAACCCATCTGTGCTCAGGATCTTGGAAACATCCTTCAGTTTGGCCAAGGCAGAATCTGTCTTTGCAGTGTTTCACTTGCTCTGTGGTTCTGGGAACCTTAATTAAAAAAAAAAAAAAAAAATCAAACTGAAAGCAATCCTGCCTGTACTGTTGCAGTCTGAAGAGAAGCAAATTATTTCAAACCAACATCTTTGAGAACTACCATTAACACAGGAGGCCAGTAACAGGTGGGTTCAAAAGCATTGCAGTTCTTTTGCTATTACCTAACTTGGATTTTCAGGGACCATGAGAAACTTGGCAAGCCCAGATTAGCAACTTTTGGACTGACCAAGAATATACTGAGGCAATCTTGAACGATGCTCGGCAAAAAATGAGGAAAGACATGGTTCAAAATCTGTCACTGAGGAAAAGCTTTTTGTGATGAAGGGCTCAAAGACAGCCAAGTTATGAAACAAATCAATGGTCCACATGATGAGCAGGTTATCTGAGCAAATATAATCAGATGGCTGTCCAGAGAATGGACACATTAGCAAATGAAGGAAAGAAATCAAACCAAACCAGAAATCCTTTGTGGAAATTAACCCAGCACAGGAATCACTTGAGTGAAACATGGGGAATCAAAGTTGATCATAACTTATGGCACAGGTGAAACCCCATCCAAACTGCTCAAGTAATGCTGCCACAAACCTTAGTGAGCTGTGCTCACTCCCCTTTCCTTCAGAGCTGGGTGAAACAGAATTAATAATTTCTATACCTGATACTGCACTGCTTCTTTGTGCACAAATTATCATCTCATTATCCTTAAAAGGAACTGGACTGCAGGATCTTGTTTAGGGTTAGTTGTGCTGGATTTTGTTGGTCTAGTTATCTCAGAGGCCTGGTTGCAACACTGCACAGTGAGGAAAGGGGTGAAAATATGAGCTGCTTTCATTCAGTAACACCTTATTATTTATTAAAAAGCATTTGGCAATGTCAGAGTTTGCCAAATGTAGTAATTAGGTGTCATGCCCCTATGAAAATGTAAGCAATACACAGCCACTAATAGAGAAAGAATTGAAGGCTAAGAAAAAATAATGAATTAATGGAACAGCCAGAGATTCAACAGAGCAATCCCAATTTCTGCTCTGAATACACTTCTGGTGGAATTTGTCTAAGGTCGCAGATCACTTGTAGATGGGACTTTCTGTTTTCTGCACTGTAGACTGTGGACATTTGGAAAAGATCTAAGTTAGTGCTAATTAATCCTACAGCACGAACAGCAAATCCCCGTGTTTGGCCTGAACTTTAAGACACTCATTGCCATCTCCTTGCAGACATGACATTATGAGAACCCCTCACAAATTAGCTCACATTACAGAAAATAAAACGGAGTTTACCCTTTAGAAAGACAGAGTTTGTGGTCTACAGGTGCTGAAAGCAGAAACTTGAGCTGAAAAGAGGCCAAATTGTTTTAACATTTAACAAATTTGGATCAGACGGGCTGAAGTCGACGGTCACGATGAACTAAGTGAAATATAAAGGAAACTTGATTCTCCCATTTTGTTCCACTGAAAAATGGGTTTCTGGTAAAGCACAGTTAATCACAGTGAGGAAAAGACATGTCATAGTCATGGCACAATTGTGACAGCACCGCTGCTGCTAATTTATGAACTCTGTGACCATTTGTGATTCTCTTCCTTGTACTAAATCAAAGGTTGAAGGCCAGAGTACTCCAGGCTTGTATGGGATTTTGCTTTGACAGGCACCTCATGCAGCATATCCTTGTAAAAGAAAGATATCTATTATACTTATCATTTTGTAAGTTTGGGAACAAAAATGTTAGGATAATTGAACTAGGTATTATTGCATGGCTAAAGTTTGGTGGGGACCCCTTTTGCCTTTTTTTTTTTTTTCCAAAAGTTTTAAAAAAAAAGTGTCCTTCCTGCAAAAAGGACCCCAAGAAATACCACCTAGATGAGAAGAACAATTTTTGATCAATCCAGGACACACTTTGTCTTGATAATGTTTTTCTTTTGCTTTCTAGGAAGCTGCTTAGTGAAGAAAGGAAAGGGATACTCGAACAAAAAAGTTTCTTGCAAAGTTATTTCACAAAGATGAATTTGTGTAATGGAGACCTTTTTGCTACTTCATGTACTGTCTAATGAGAAAAAGACATCCCAGCTTTTAAATCCAATTGCACTTCAGCTGACCTACAGTTCTATTCATACAGAGGCAGACAGGAAAAGGTAACAATTCCCACCTGACCCAACATTTCAGGACAGTAATACATTTCAAAGCATTTTTCTTCTGCAGGCTGAGTAGCATTTCTATGAAAGTGAGCAATAATGCATTTCTGCTGATCTCTGCATTTCATTCTGAGGAAAATAAGTGCAGGGATACACACGATCTGAGACTTCTGTGGTCTGGGAACCACAAGATCCAAAAGGCTCAATTTCATTGTTAATGAGCAGGTGAAGTTTCCCACCCAGTAGTTTGTGTTCCAAGTAGAACTACCCCATTTTCTTCCTGGAAAACACAAACCCTATCTTTCAACATGCTGATAAAAAAATCACTCCAACACAAAAGGTGTAGCAATGAACACATAAAAATACATCTGGCCTATAGTGGACATGCTGTGACTTAGATGGGGTCTGAAGGTGGAGGAGGAGGAATAATCATGTTTGTTGAAGACGTAACATAATTCTGAAGAAACTGAAATTGTTGCCTCTGCATGTGGTAGCCTTAAACAATATTTAAGTGGCTGTTATTCCACTTCAGAAATCTGTTCTGCTGTGCATTCTGTTGAATTAGATCGAGAATAAATTTGGATGAAGATAAAGTGCCAGCTCCATCAGCGAGAGTGGAACAGAGATCACACTCAAGTCAGAGGAATAAAAAGAATGATTAAATGAGGCCTACGTGCTTTTTGTAAGATGTACGGCTGGAGGCTCTTTTATGTGAAACGACTTCAAAGCCACCTTGTAAGAGTACATTAAAAATAAAATAGCACCCAGAAAAGAAATGAGAGGGCAGAATTTTAACCCTGAAAGTTTCTGCTTTTCTTGGTAAATTACAGATAAGATTCATCAGCAGTACTTAAGCCACTTCTCCTCCACGAGCTCGACAGTGGCAGCCAGGAGTGTTGTGACGGTCCAGCTCCTTTAAGTGGCACAGAGACAGCCTAGAAACACCCAAGTGACAGGAAGATAGTCTAAAAGGTACAGTGATTGTAGGGACAAATCTCTGCATGCAGCAGCCCCCTACCACCCACACTTTAATAAAGATAACCCTTCAATGCAGAGAAGCCACCAAATTGTACTTTCTAATCTCTGACACTGGCTTTACAGGCTGATATTTGTACATTTAAATACCCCAGTACTGCCTGTTGCTGCACTCAGGCTGGTACTATACATGGGCACTGCTGGGAGAAAAGGAACCCTGTCTTTGTGAAAGCAAACACATCAGGGGTGCAAGCCTTGCTTTTCCTGGTGTCTGATTTTATCACCATGGCTGCAGACTCATGAAGCAAAAAACCCAGTGAGGTTCTCCACTCGTGACGGGAACCCTTGCTGAGATTTTTCAGCCAAGCTGCTACATCCTTAACAAACATTTCCTATTGATTTCATGCCAAACTGTTTGCTACACACCGTGTCTGTGGCGTCTCAGATGTTTCAAACTTCTCTGCACTACCTTGCTCCTTCTTTACAGAGCTGTAACCTGTTCAAGGGTGCAACTGGAGCAACTTTGGGTGAGGGGAGCCGCCTCCTCTGCTCTCATCTCAGCGGGATGGAGCTCTGCAAGTGCCCTCTTCCCTTCCACCTTCCTGTGCCAGCCTCCCTCCTCGTGCCCTTGGGGCTCCTTTGCTCCCTGAGGTGGGGAGAGGAAGCACCTGAGGCTGGAGAAAGGGAAGGGGACAGGGCCACCCCCCAGACCTGCTCTGTTTGCAGTGCCAGGGATGCTGTGGCCCCTCTGTGAGAGGAGGCACCGAGAGCCCTGAGCATCCCCTCTGGGGTGGGCTGGTGCCTCATCCCTGCAGAGAGGGCTCTGAAAGCATCACAGCCACCACAGCAAAAAAGGGTGGGCAAAACTGTGATTTACTGACACTGATTGATTACTGCCCCTCGTCATTGGCTATCAGAGACAAACTTCAGCCTTCCAGACTGAAAACCTTGCTGTGGCTAACAGTTGGGGAACTCTTATATTTCATTCTGACTTCTGCTGAAACAGTGAAATAGAGATTTTGCTGGTTCAACAGATGCATAATATCATGCCTGTCCACATCCTTTTTTTTTTGGCAGATGTTAATATCTGCTGATATACAGACAAGATAATTTTAAATTCATGAGTTCTATAAAATTATATACATTATTTACTGGCTTATATTTTTTTAAGGAAAAAAAATTTCAAAATCCATTATTTATACTTTCTTCAGTTTTTCACTCAGCTATATACATAGTATGTATAAGTAAAGTAGGTATAGCTGGACTTATACAGGTAAATTTTTAGAAATAAAAAAGCCCTGATGACAGGTAAAATATTTTCAACAGCTCCTGCATACTACTTAGTACCTTTTACTGACAAATGCACAGTCAGAGTGTTTATAAATGAAATTACAGTATCAACTAGCACAGTGACAGCTTCATTATTAGCAGGAAATTTTGGAGTCTATTTAGAATTCAAGTTCAGCTGAAATTACTAAAAGATTTAATGCAATTACAAAGTGTTCCAAACTATCCTATCATGGTCACATTTAAAACTTTTGATGGACAATAAGTTATAATGTCTTTTCAGTGAAAAGAAAAACCAACTGAAATCTCTGTGTGCTATTACTTTACAAAGATTTGGTACTTCATCTAAAAATGAAAGGTGAAGGGTGGTTAAAGCACAAGCAGCCTGAATTTTTTTACGATGACACTTCAGAATTTTCAGTGTCTGAGGCAATTCAAACTCAAAAGCAATTTTTACTCCTACATTTACCTTCAAAAGGTATTCTACAATAGTAACTTTCAATTTGTAAGCCAGTATGAGCCCATTATTGCTTATAGGGCACGGCAGCATTTTCGTTAACCCTTTGGTGCAGTGAAGAATTGGGAACTTTGAGCACATTCCCCTCTTTGGATCTGAGGAGAACAATGCCAGCATTGCTCTGTGTTGGAGAACCAGACCTGAAGCTGCTGCCTGACCAGGAGTCCCCTGGTCAGTGTTTTGCAGAGAGAGGGGCAGCAGGATCAGTTGAGAGTTTGTTTTCCCCTCTGCCATGCTCTGGGTGCTGGCACCAGCCTGGGCAAGAGCCTGGTGAAACAAGGATGGACAAACATTTCCCCACACAGACTGAGAAGAAAGCTGGGCCACCTGCCACTCCCAACCTCACCCACGTTCCTTCCCAGCAGGAGAAAAACATTAGGAACTCTTAATTATTTTACATCTTCCTCATCTGGATTCCATTTGTTAAAGGCTGCCTCTTTTTGGGCAGAACTTTATGAATTTTTTTCCCACCTCCTGATCTCCTGCATATAATAAGCTCTGTAACAGACATCACATTTACAGAAATCAGACTTTTTAACTCTTTCTAGATCTTCTGATGTATTTTTTGGGCACCTATGTAAGTCTGTACACTACAAAACTATAGGAGATATGCCCCAATATTAAGCTATTTACTCTTGAACTGTAATAAAATGTCAAATTAGGCACCTTCTATGTTTTTAGATCACTTACTCTTATAATTTATTACTAACTATTAGGGACTGGGAGGGGAATGGAGAGCAAAGAAGAGCTAGAAGGAGGGGACTTACAAAACAATTCCATTTGTCACTTTTTTTTAAACTCCATGAACTTGAAGGCAATTTCCAAAACAATTTTCTCCCTTACAAGTTAAATCCTTTTTCTCCTCCTTCTGTTCCAGCGCTGTTAACAAAAAGCAGCTCATAAATCAAACTTTAATCAAGCTGAAAATCCCAGTTTTATTTCTTCGCTTCCCTAGGGGGTCAGAGCATTTTGCAGAATCTTTTATTTTCTGAACTTCTTCTCTTCAGAACTTCTGTTTGCTGCTTGCTTTCTCTCCTAATAAAATTACTTTCATTTGGGATTACCACCCTCCTCTCCTTCCGGATGCTGCACTTGCTTCTTCAGCCTCCTGTGATTGAAAGTATTTAAAGCCCTGCAACTTAATTGGAAGAAACATGATTGTAAGGGATTAGCAACCCCTCAATTCAATACACAGAATTATGTTTACACAGCCAAGGAGAGATTAATCTACTATTTCTCTAAATTTTCTGGTGTTTTCCTGGCTTTAGACTTCAAATCTTTATAAACCAGGGCCATATTCAAGCAGGACAAGTGGTGGAAGCTCAGGACATTGTCACTAACAGCTCACACTGTGGATGGGGATTGTGCTGAATTCACTTTCAGTACTATATATTACATACAATCCTTATTTATTTTAAATTCTGTGCTCTGCTATAAAGCTCAACTGACACAGCTGATTTAATGACTCTTGAAATGACTCCTGCATTACTTTATCTTGGAATGAAAAATGACTTTTTTTCCTTTTAATCTGCAGTTAACAAAACATTGATTTGGAACAAATAGGCATTGATTTAAAATTTGGACTAGATCATAAACTTTTTAACTCCCATTCTTTGTTAGCATTTTGAAACGTGGCTTACAATGTTAGACTCGAGGCACTGCAGTCTCTTTGAGGCTTATTTAGGAGCAGAGCAGGGGCAAGAATGAATAAAACCAAGCCAGCTGCCTTTGGATAGCATGATAAGAGAAACTCAACCAGAGTAAGCAAATGAAAGGAACATTTCCTGTGAGACTGCCTTCTGAGATTTCCAGAATGACTAAGATTGTCGTTAAGGTGATAAGCCAAGTTTTATAGTGCAGTTTAGGGAATCACTTCCCAAGAATGAATAGAATTACGCCGATGGCATTTAGTAGAAATCAATGTTGGAGGACAAGAAAGCCCCCCAGCTAACACTTACAAAAATCTGCCTCTTTTACTTCATTCTGTTACCTACTTGTTTCCTTTTATGACATGATGGAGATAGCTCTGAGCTGCAAGATGTGAATAAAAGAGAAAACTTCTTCAAACAGTGAAACTTCCCAATTCAATCTGTAGTAAACCCAGGCATTCCAGATACGGGATTTAATTTCTTTTAAACTTCACTACTCAACAAAAAAGATAAAAGTCCTAGAAGAGAGTAAAGAGACAGTTTTACACAGGAGGCACCTTCCTTATTTCCTTTAAACAAGGAGATATTTTCCTCCAAAATAAAAGTTCTGAGTAAAGCAATCAAACTGATACGTCTGCAAAAAACCTTCCCTGAATCAAAGTCCCATTCCTAGTGCATATTTTAATGGCACAGACTCCACAAAGCAAAGCTCAGGACTGGATTTCCTGTAATATGGAAGTGGAAGAGTCTGGGCTGTCAGGGCAGCTTTTGGAACGTTGTGCTTTAAATGCTCTAATTGTATGGAATATGCACACAGATAGCAGAGCAGAATATAAGCAGTACATGTAAATTAATGCTAAAATCTACCAAAGGGCTGCGTGGCCTCTGCTCAGGGCTGCAGCAGTGATGTATTGCAGGCTCCCTGCTCTTCTGCTCCTAAAGGTCTAAAGCGTCTCCAGGCAGCTTCTGTGTTTTACTGATTATGATGAACAGTTTAATATTCTCTGGGTTTATGCTGACTGCTGCTTTTCTATTGACAATTAATATTTGGGAGGGGATTTGAGCTACACGAACAGTAATAAACATTGATTGTCAAGAAATCTTTCCATGTGCTAGGCCTTTCAAGCCAAGATCATCTAGCTAGGGTAGGACACGTAGATACCCACAGCAGGGTCACAATCTCCAGAAGTTGATGTACTACAAGGTTCAGCTTCCTGAAACATTTCTTCTGGTGTATAAAAGTCACTGTAAACAATTTGGATAAAAAGTACTTGCACTTGATTTGAGGAGGCTAAATTGCTTGGCTCAATCAGTAGCACAAACAAGAAAAAAAAAAAAAAACAATACAAAAAACCCCCCCGAAGTCATCACTCATGCATTTTCATTTTTTCCTTTGTTTTTTGCCTCATTCTTGAAATAGACTTTCGGTACAGTAACTTCAAGTGTGACAAATAAGGGATTAATTCTTTGAGGAGCTGCTATTAATTCAGCGCTGAATGTCACGAGTTTACCCTTCTCCAGAAGTTTTAGCTGCTTTACAAAATTTTGTTATACCCTTAGTGGGACTTTGGAAAAAAAATAATTCTCAGAGTAATTATCCCTGTTGAGGAGCTGACGACCTCTGCTGGAAGTGAAGGCGTCGAGTGACTCAGCGCGTGCGGAATTTCCGATGTTCCCTGCAGGTCTGGCTCTCCTGCCAGCGAGGCTGCACAGCTCACAGAGGATTCAATGGACTGTGCAGGCAGTGCACTCCATCACTCTCACAAGTGCAGGCAGGAGAATAGGGATTTGCATGGATGTGCTGATGCTTTGGAGAAATGGGGGACTCCTCCAATGTGTCCTTCACGCGGCAGATGGTTCGTGAAATCTGTTACATGGTCGGGGAGCTTTGCAAAGGCTTGTAAAGATTTGTTGCCCACTGCTTTTGCCACAGAATGAAGATGTATACCCACACCAAAAGCACCAAAAAAATCAATTGCAGCAGCAACAGCTCATAGAGTAACCCAAGTTTTTCTGAAATTAAAGAAATGTTTGGTTTCAGCTAAATCATGAGGTTTGGTGTGACACTGAAGAATTTTTCACTCAAATAATGAAACTGTGTTCATCATCCTCTAAAATCTTGTTTTCCCATGGTAAAGGAAAACATAAAAAAGAATAGCAACATGCATTCACAATCTTAAGGAGTATTTAAAACACAGGCTGCCCCAGTTCTTTATAGGCTGTGCCATGTATAAACAATCAGAACACTTGTTACTATAGAAAGGTGACACCAAAGTTTCTCAGCTGAGATCAAATCTTTGTGAATCCTTGCACCTCTCTGACATTTACTAATGTATTTTCTCATGTGCCATCAATCAGTTTGCAACTTTGAGCCTTTTTTTTTCTTTGTTATTATTGTACCAGAGTGAAACCTTGAGGCAACACTGTTCTAAATTGTTTACTTCTTCTTACACTGGTTTAACTTTCTTATCAAATTTCTAATCCAAAGCAATAATTTACTTGACAATTCACGACAACTCCTTCTCTATTAATCTGTCAGAGACTTTAATCTTTTAATATTCCAAGGAATTATTCAAACAAGGTGCAGTGTATCTGTCATTCAATCAACAAACAAGAAATCCTAAAGAAGCAGGATGGGAAAATATCCTATTTCAGGAGCCATGCAGGCATAACTCAGTGTCTTAGAATTCCTTTCACACTGATGGTAGGTTTTAGATATTTTGAAACATTTTGCCAACATGTTTTGCCATTTTGAAATGATCCTGGGATCACCTCTAGAATTTTTCAAGAACCTGATGCAGCAGCTGCTGCCTTCTTCCTTCCACCACTGTTTGTTTAGATGCAAACATCTTTAGTTAACAGCTTGCCCGTGTTCGTGTGTTCCTTCAGAATTCAGAGATCAATACAGTCTGTGCTCGAGGATTTCTCACACTTCTCTGACATGCTCTGGGACCTTCATTATTGGTTCACATTCTAATGGCAGTGGAATAATGAAAGCAAATAATTGATTTTTCACCACCACATGATTCTCAACTCTGCTTTCTGCTTCCCAGTGCTCTGTCAGAGTTGCTGCTTCTTTCACAGTCTTCATATTCCTGATTGATCCAGCCTGGGATGTGTTTTCCAGTGGTTTCTGGTACTCTGTGGTGTTGCTCCACTCTTTCTTACTTGGCTTGTACAAATTTTTATTGACATCAATAGATGAAATATCCATTTTCTTATGGAAAAAAAAAATTTCAGAACCTACTACCAAGATCTTTGAACTGATATTAAAAAAATTGTCAAATGTACCCTTTTTAAACCTTCTGGTATTCCTCTTTTGCCAAGAAGGAAGGTCTCAATAAAACATGCACATTTTACAGCCCTATCTAATAATGAAAATATAATGTACACAGAATATTGAATAAAATACACTGAGATCCAAGTCTTCATAGCTTGAACCTTCTACATTAAGTGGCTTGCCAAGATTCACAAGGGCAAAGGTGAAGGCAGTAGATGCATTCTCACATTTGATTCATTGTCTGACCCTCCCCAAGCCTGCTGAAAAGGCTCCAAAGTGAGTTTTTACACAACTAACTGCAGCTGCAGCTGAGTGGGAAACAGAGGGAAAGGTGAATGCCCAGTTAATGATCATAAGGAACTAGAGGAACAAAGCTGGCAGCCTCAATGGCTTCTAAAGCCACTCATTTAGAGTTTCAGCTTCTGTTGATGTCTGTGCACACTACTGGCCAAATAAGGACTTGTTCTTTACAATATTATAAATATTTTAGAAAAAATGTAATACCCTTCAAGGTCTTTGAAGTTTTAGCATGAGTTAGGAGGTTGGCCATACAAAAGAATCCAAATCTGAACTACAGCAGTTACGTTATGATCCAGCTAAGGCTCTTAAAGTGGGCATCAATAGGCTATTGTTACACATATAAATACAAATATATATATTAGTCATACAATAATTCTACTGAAGAAGTCCCTCTCCTGAGAACATGTAACATTTTGAAAGGGTATTTTAGTCTACTGGTCCCACCATCATTGCATAATATCAGCTGCTTCCCAATCACAAAGAGTCTAAATTGTATTGTTTAAACCCCACAAAATATTTCCATGTGTAATAACATCTTCTCCCTATCCTGCCACACACAATGGCAAGAATCATCAGATTCAGCTATTAAATAACCAACATTTTGTTACCACAATTCTATAAAAGTTTACTTACAGTTAAAAATGGAAATACTACAGAACCAGGCGGTGGTACACAAAAGCCTGCATTTCTCATCACTTTCTCTGACAAGGATAAAAAAAATCTGAAAAAACATTTTTAAAGTTTTAAATAAATAAATATATATAAATAGTTTGTCTCTCATTAGTGAACTTTCTCCTCCTTGACCTTATTTTTCCAGACAAGAGCTAGGATTTCTGCTTTAACCATTTTAGCTTTTGCCATACAAGATTTCTAGGAGCTGCATTTAGGAGATTGGGTTTGTGCATCATGGCAGGTCTGGCATGTGAGGAAATCTGCTACATGCTAGATTCCCCCCCCCCCCCCCCACCCCGTCCAAAAAACACACAACAAATTTCCNNNGCCTGTCCAAAAATACACAGCACAATTTCCATCCCATCATTTCAGCTAAGAAGAAAATCTGACAATTTATTACAGTCCTCCTGTGCCAGATAATAGTCCAATTGATGGTATGTGACAGAGCAGCTTAACTTCAAGAGCCAGCGCTTCTTCATATAACTGCTGTCACTTTTGCTTTCCTCAACTTCACCTCAGTAACTGATTTTTCCTTGCTGCTGTTTTAATTTTGATATGTCTTGTTTCCTCAGGAGGTTGCCAAGAAAGTGGATAGAAAGTAGGTTGATGCAAAATATTCTGCATGAGGTGCCCCATGTCCCCTCTAACGCATCCACAGAGAAGAAGAGCCTGCAGATATTTGCCACAGATCTGATGAGTACAAACAAAACCTTAAAGCCTAAAAACTTCTTCTTTTTTTTTCCACTTGGAAAAGTGTCAACCTGCCTACACATCTCCATGGAGAAACTGTTAATTAGTCCAGACCAAGGTCAGCTTACTACTGCATCTAAATTTGCCCATGCACGAGTTACTCTGCGATCACAACCAAGCATTTACAGCAAAGAAATTTATGAGTGGAAACAAGGTGGAAATGACCAACAGAAGGCCCAGAAGTTTTGAAACTTTTGGACAAGGTTAGTACAAGGTGAGCACTCCCTTTCTGTCCTATCAGTTCAAAGCTTTAGGAACGTTCCACGTTGTTTAATGTATTTATAGCACGGATCTATCCCAATGCCAAACTGATAAAACCCCGTGACAACCGTCCCCAAGCCCCAGCAGTGCCAGGCTGCAAGTGGCCACACAGGAATTTCTACTGGCCCAGCCTGCACTGACTGGCAGCTCAGGAGCTCTGTGAAGCAGCAGAGGAGAGCTGGAAATGCCCTGCAAACAACTGCTCGTGTTCATTTCCTGTTCTCGTGGAATTCTGCACACACACCCACCCACACACACAGATTTAAATGCATCATCACCAATACCCACAGGTTTTTCCCTCTGGTGAAAATTCTCCTTTTGGGATGCAGGCCTCAACTGCAGAAGAAATCAGTGAGAGCAAGGCAATTATGAGTAATGTAGTATTTTTAATTTATCCATTTGTTAAATAAATAGTGGTAATTGTAGAAATTAATTGTGGAACATCAAGCAGCTTGATCCTTTTCATATTAAGAGTGTAGTTAACTGGGGATTCTACAGAAATGGAATGACTAAATCTGCATTATGAGTTAATACACACACTTAGGTTTTTATCATGCTTAAGATATTTACCTTCATAAGGACCCAATAAGTAACACACACTGGAACTGAGCTTATCCATCAGATATTAGACTATGATAGATGCAAATATAACAAAAGTAAAATTAACTTCCTCTAAGGTTATACATGTACTCCTTTCCAGAAACTGAAATTAAGATTCTCTTATTAACAGATGTTTGCTTTAAATATTGTACAGAATTTTTTTACAGCTTTATTTAAGAAACTTTTTAAGCAGAAAAAAAAAAAATTAGAATCCTTCACTGATGCTTTCTTCTTGCTCTGAAATACTAGAACAGCCTGTATGTTTGAAACTTGTGTTACTGAAGAATTCTGAAATCTATTATTACATTCAAGCCTTTAATGACTAACCACTTTTGAAGAGATCCATTGACCACGTTCCCTGAATATTTGAAAGAAGTAACAAGAGCACTTTGCAATACTTAAAAGTTCTTTTTTTAACACAAAAGAAAGGATTTTTCTTTTAGAGTTATGTACTTCTAATAATGCTCCCTGGCTGCAAGTCTCCTCAGCCCCAGGTGCATTTAAACAATCAAACTGTGATTTGCTAACAGTAACACAAAATAAAACCACAATCTGATTGCACTTCAGAGATAATGCTGGTGTCTCATCTCCCCTTCCACTCCTATCTCTGCTCTGCCACTCCAAAAGAATAGTTTGGGTTGGCTGCTGGGCTAGACAAAGCCAGGCAGTGCTCAGCATCTGTTCAGGCACTGGGAAATAAAAGGTGAAAGTTGTGCATTCTAATTCTGTGTCTTTTATAACCATCCTCAACCAAATGGGGGTTTTAAATTATATATTTATACACCACTTAAACAATATGGGAATAAAGCTTCACTGTTAAACATACATAGGTGGGGATCATCTTTCAACAGAGCACTTATTAAATTAATGCATAATTTAATACAGTACAGAGATCAACAACAAAATTCAAAAGCACTGGTATTTTTATTGAATCTGAGCCCCTGAGTGCGAAGTAATATAAAATTAAAAGCTTTTCAACCTTAGCTCCTCTAGTAGTCACTATTATTTCACTGTTTGCCTGAGAGTTCAATCCAAAAATCTGCTGAAAGTCAGTGGAAGGGCTCTGTTGAATTAAACAAACAGAGAGAAAAGCTTCCCAGAACTTCCCAGATCAATTAAGTCACATTGCAATTTGTGTATGTTGAACCAGAGAAGAGTAACTAATTCTGTCAACAGGGTTCACCCTTGGATCTTGCTCTGAGTTTCCTGTCCACATGTGCTAACTCATTTACAAAATCCCTCTTGGACTGGAGACAAAAGATCTCCCACTAGATGAAATCTGGGACTACTCTATGAGCAAACATGGCAGAGGATGCATCTGGCATCACTCCTCCCAGCTCAGGCTTCAAAATGGGCTTTCAGAACCACCCTCAAGCACCATCTGCATGTTTCACATACCCTACTGTCCTGTTATAAAAATACATTTGCAGTTCTTTCTGAATCTCTGAAAAATACTTACCAAATATCCACAGAGAATGAATGTTTTGGGAATACATTGGGTGAGCTGTGTCTCCTTGTGACCGTGTGCCTCAAAGTATCCCAGCCCTAGCAGGACACCTTGGCTACTCTCAGGAATGGAACAGCTTTGTGCTTCCAGCTTAGAGCCCTTAAAAACCCTGGTTTAAATTAAAAAAAAAAAAAAAAAGTTCCCAGGTCTTCATTAAGGTTCTCTAATGAGAGCTGAATAGGTCTCATGGAATACAAAGCAGAAAGGATTAGGGATGCTGCACTCACTGGGCTGGAGACGGAGGACGTGAACATTTATGGGAGAGCTGCCCAGGAAAGCTCAGCTGTGGGGGCCTTGTGGGCTGCACAGCCCTGCAGGGGGGTCAGAAGCACGTGGCTGTATTCTGCATTAAACAAGCAGAAGATCGCTCCCACAAGTGGATTAAAACAAAGAAACAACTTCTAAGTAACAATAAAAACCCAACAAACTCCCCCAGCATGGGCACAGCCACTGATGCACACATAAGAACAGAGCTCAGTGGAATCTCTCATATGCAGCCAAGTGAACCAAAAATCAGCTTTTTCTACTCAGTTCTTAGAATGTGAACGCACTGACTTCATCATTCTCCCCCACCCCATAAAAATCGTCCCTTGTCATCATTAATTGGAATAGATAATTTTAGTAGGGTTGTAGATGCTGACATACCCAGGGTGTTCTAACATTAATGGCAGTTTTGAAAGTGAGAGTTTCTGGTTCAGCATCTGCTGATGGAGGATATGTCCAAATATTTGTAGCTCTCCCTGCAGCCCTCTGGTTTCAAGGTAAGCTGTTCTTCCTTGCTGTGTCCTGATCCATAATAACTCTGATCCAAATTTAACACTTCCCAAAAATAAAAAGTGTTTTTAATGAATTCAAGCAACCAGGTATTCCTCTAAGAGCTGAATTTTTGGGTTAAATTTTTCAACTCAGCATTAAATAAACTAAATTTGTACAGGAGGAGCCATTTATTAAGCTTCAACTTCAAAATCCTGAGCCAGGATGGCCACAGTTAGGAGCTATTAACTCCCGTACTCTATCACAGGGCTCCAAGGACTGGAGACTTTGCACACCATATGTGCTGTGAAGGTGTCCTAAAAGAAGGGATCATGTAGTGTTTTGAGTAAAAAAAAGGAATCAAAAAAAAGTGCACAAGCTTGCACTGTCAGTATTTCCTCCTGTAAATCAAAACAAAATCTCACTTCTGGATCAGACAATGCGATCCTATTGTTTCACTACATATTGTGCAATTCTTCAAGTATCTACTAATTCAATATTGTATTCTCACCAAAATAAACAGCCCAGGTTCCAACATTATCTCCTCGTCAGAGGCGTGCTGACCTTCATTAACAACAACAGCAACACTTCTGAATGGATGCAAAATGGTGGCACTTGGGGAGTAACTTCAGACATCTGCTTATTCCTCCCTCAAACCTCCTCCAGCCTAAATAGGGGCACGTTCTGCTGACTCTGTGTAAGAGGGGGATAAAAAAGGTCCAAAATTTAACAGATTATGAAATAAACTTCCGTAGGTTTTCTGATACCCTCTTAATTACAGTAGCACAGGTTCCTCCAACGGAGTTGGAGGCTCCTTGGCATTCCCTTCACTGTCACTGCTCCCGAGTAGGCGATGATTTGTCACTAAACACTCACTGCTGCCTAAAGCTTGATGGAAAATCTCCACACATCACAGCGCTTTGTCAGATCGTGGAGCTGCTCTCCATCTCCCAAGGCAGCCAGATGATCAAAAATCTTCGAGACGACACGTGCTAGTCCTAGAACTCCTTGTCTGGAGTGTCAAGAGGAACGGCCAGCACGGATCAAAGCAGTCATCCATCTAATCCCAAATCCTGTCTTGAACAGTGACATTTTGAGGAAAAAACCCAAAACTCTTCATTTAGGAGGCAAATCTACCCTGTGAAAAGTGTACTTTTTACTACGAGCGCCACAAGACCATTTATGCAAGGAAGCATAAGATCTGTAATCCTTTCACTACTCTGACATAATTTAAATACTAATCATTTCAAGAAGAGTGTTATTTTATTCTTATTAATGTTCAGTTCAGGATACCATATGGCAATGAGTGATGCAAATTAATCATTAGTCCCAAGAGAAAAACAAGCTCTCTGTGCTGATTCTGAACAGGCCAGTTTTCCATTTCTCTACTCTTCCTCCTTGAATAGTTTAGAAAATATCCTCCCCACATCTTCCATGATCCCCTATCAGAGCTTTACCAAATCATCTCTCAAAGACCAAATCTTCCCCTTCTATTTGGAGAGTTCAGCAAACAAAAAATAAAGACTGGACTGGGCTGCTGAAAAATAAACTGGAGATTGTTTTCTTGGGATGTGTAATAGGTTAAAAGTCAGGTGAGAGCCAGCACTTTGCAGTTTAAGAAACAATAGGGAGATAAGGTGAAAACATGACAGGCAGGAGGCAGAATTTGTTGTTCCTACAAATGGGAACTACAGCTGTCCTACATCTGCCATCCCCTCCAAGTCATTTGTACCTCTGTATGACTTTGCTACTGGTTCCTTTCAGTTCTCCCCTATCAGAAATTTCAACCTCAGAACTGTTCAGAGGGATCCTGAAACGCTCAAATGCAACATTAATGGGGAAGATAACAGTGCCAATATAAGGATGAACAAATTAGGCCTGAAGTGTTCTCGTGAGTGAGAGTTGTACTGTAAAATAAACTTAGAAAAGGTGAAAAGAAATACAGGCAACTGACAGGGCTTTGGAGGTATTTTTCTTGTTTGGTTGGTTTTGAGATAGATTTTTTTAATGGGAGGAAGTTATATGATTGAAAGGAAAAACAAGGTTCTAGTCACATCCTCAATTATCTACTTGTTTTGGGGTTTTTTTTTGTATAAGCCCTTTGGCAGCACAACCAATGCTCCATTTTTGTACAGTGCCTGATACATATTGGAGGCTATTATTAATAATATATCATCCAGCTAGACTTGCAAATTTTTTTTCCATTTATTATACCTGCTCAGGTAAGTTTGACAGACTAAAATATTCACTTCAATGATGCCTTGATTTACCAGATGTAGCAGGTCAATGTAGGCCAAAACTTCCATTCATATTTTATATTGGCCTTCCTAAACTAGGAAAGGTATTTAACTAAAACACCAAATCTCACTTTATTCAAGATAACTTGCAAACATCCATTAGGAAGTTTATTCCTGAGCCACTGTGAGTGTGGGATTTGCTTCTTGGCTCATTAAATACCTGTTTTCCTTCATGCTTGGGCCATGCTGTAATTAAGGACAGGGTTAACAGCTGTACCAGAGACATATTTCAGGGAAGTTCAGTCATGCTAAAACACCTGAATTAAGGTGTTCCATGAACTCAGTAGCCGCTATTCTTTAATATAGGAGACTCAAGAAACACCTGCAGGCAGCAATATTACTGCAGCACAGGTGCTGGCCTTGCTAGCCAGGAGCCATTTAGGCAACCAGGTACTAGACATTCCAGATTTTAAATGGGAAAATTATCATTCTTTAGCATGGAGATTTACTTTTGAAACAGTGCCTTGGACTTGCACAAAGCTGTACTCTAAATGGAGCCCTACAGATGATAAAGAACTGAATAATATCCAAATGTCATTGTCAAACATCCATAATAAAATGATTCTATAGGAACGTAAGTGAATGTCTGTGTATGTGGATTATCATAAGAGGGGCTACCCAAGGGGAAAATACAGAGATGACAATCCTAAAATACAATAGAAAAGGCCAAGAATCAAAAGCAATGGGGAAAAAAAAAAGGCAAATTGCAGTCTGAATGTACCTGTTATATGCAGAGGAATTAACAAAAGAAAAAAAACAGGGAACTTAAAAGTACTAACTCAGGTCAGGAGGGTTCTCATTAGAAGTTATTCATTAAATGGTCAGTGTCACCCTTTTGTCCAAAAGAAATAAAAAATTAAATAAATAATATCTACACAGATGCTTAGGGGGAAATGTTTGCAAGCAGCCCTCATAATTATTGGACAATTAAGTTTGTGACAGAACAAACATGCATTTGAGTCCAGCTGCTTCCCAGCAGTGCTTCCAGCTGCAGTGATGCACAGAGTAAATCCTGCTATTTCACCCTCTTCTCCTTCAGACTGTGGCCCATTTCTGGGTTCTGTAAATTATCTGAGTAAAGAAAGCACGCATTACAATAGTTTTGCTCTGCAAAAGTCACTGCAGAAAAAAACCTGACTGCATATCATGTTAGTTTTTGCTTTGCAGAAAAAAGTGATAGGTGCATTGCTGATACAAGAATCATGACAACCACATCAAATAAACTTCATTTCTCATGGAGTAAACTGACAGTGACATTTCATATGGGGAACAGGGGACAGATTTTCAAATCTATGGAAATCTTTGACAGCTTAGATGCAAAAACAGGCTGGGGTACCATAGACATGTCAGGGAAGAATAAAATCAAACTTTTTCTAGACAATAGAAAAGATTTTACAATTTACATATTTATAGGCTTGTTCAGTTACTCTACAGCAAAGGGAATAATCACCATGTTTTCTCAAATCAATCAGTAATTCACATTCTTTGTGTCTCCTACTCTGCTTTAAAAAAGGGTGTTGAGTACCCTAAAAGTTCAGGTGAAAGATTTCTCATGCTTTGCCTTTCGAACTTCAAATAATAAATCAAATTAATTAAAGACAATTGCCTTTAATCGAATAACAATTAATTTTCAGTTTTGTGGGGCAAAGAAAGGAGAGCTTTATAAAATCCATAAAGGCCATCTCTGCAAGATGGTATCAGTGTCCTTACCTCAGCCCCTGGAAAGTAATTGGAGGAATACACTGAAGGAAGACAAATTTGGATTTCCATTGCGCTGTTTGGAAGCCAGATTACTCTGGAATCCTAAATGCAAATTAATGCAAATAGTGCTGTTTCCCTATGGCACAACATTATTTGGGTGGTGTAAAGCAAAAAAAAAAAAAAAAAAAAAATCAGCTTTTCATGGAAATGGAATTTGGAAGTGACAGTTAGAGAGGCTTATGGATTTCAGAACTTCCCACATGTTATGCTTTATTAAGATTTTGAACATTTTAATTTAAAAAAAAATTATATTTCTTCTGTTTTCAAAGAGAAACTCTCTCCTGCACAAGGATTCGTGGCTGTCTTGTTTGCTCACAACCCAGCTGAAACAGCAAGGCACTTACCATGGCGTGAACAGCACCGTTTATCTGAATAGAATGTTAACATCCAAATGCAATTCTCACAGATTAAATATTAATAGGTGCATGGAGAGTTTGTTCAAAACAAAAATTAGCTACTACTTTATTATATAATGGTGTTAATTCAGGATACAGCTCAGCCAGTGTCTCCAGGAGTGATTATAAGCAATGACAATGGTTGTTTATGAGAGGACAGTATCAATAAAATAAACGTGCTGAAGGTTGAGGAAAGATTTCACAACAAACCCTACACAGTTTGAGTTGAGCCCATTACATGTGACAACTCACTGTATCACAGTACCTTAGTCCTACAATTATGTTAATTCTTGTAACAATCATGTCAATCAATAGGTAGATCTTCATCTTGAAAACAAAACCCAAGTATCCAGAACACAATCTCTGTGTCATTCCAATTGTTTTATAACATTTGCTCACGCACAGACCCAGAGTTCAGGGTAGGAGAAATAACTCTTTGGGCTTAAATATATATATACAGGACTTGAATTTATTCTGTCATCGTTCCAAAATTACCAATAATGAAGTGGAAATTATTTCCCTACTCCCTACATGCAGGGAATTCCACTTTAGACACCTGGACTGTTCTCATGAACCAGGTAATCAAAATGTTCCCATACCACACGCCTAGGCACACTGCAATATCTATTTCATTATATTTGCTTGTTCATGTCAGAGGCTTATTTTTTTTCCCAAGGAAAGAAATTCAGATATAGCTTGAATTATTCAGAGAAGCAAGTCAGAAAGGCAGCACTTGGTATAGTGCATAAAAACATGACTATTATAATTCCAGAAAAAAAAAAAAAAAGGCAATGCTTGAATTACTTCCTGTCTAAAATAAGCTTTGAGCATACAGAAATAAACTATCTTTTATTGTTCAGCTCTTCTGTGATGATTTTCTTTTCCACACAGAGAGAAGAAACCTAAAAGTCATCACTTTCCTTGGAAAGACATGGAGGTAGATGGTAAGGGAGATGACAGGGAGCCTAAGTTTACCCACAGCTCTGGATGTCAGAATGATAACTGATTTTAGATAAAGGAAATGTGGTAGAACCTACCTGAACCTTCATATAAAATAATTGACAAGTATAGGAAACTATGAGTTAATCTGCAGAGAGAGGTCTCAAAAGAATTGTAAAAAGAGGTAAAATGTTGTTTCAATATTACAAAACAAACACATTGCAAAGGGAAGAAATGAACAGGTGGGCAGGAGGCTTCTTATCCAGTGTTAATGGATCCATAAAAAAAGCAGGTGCTGAGGGGGTCTTCTGGTGGGAGGAAATTGAAAGCCATCAGCTCAAAGGGCACAAGAACATCAAACACAAGGAACCAGATGACCTTGAGAAGGACGGCAAAATGAAATTTAACGCTATTAAAATTTAAATGTACTAATAACAGGGAATGGCAGCCCAGGGGGCAGTTCATGGGAAAAGTCACACAATGAAAATATCTTTGGAATACTAATTAACAGGAGGCTTGGGTCCCAAAATTCTTCCACCCTAGCAACTTCCATTTACTCCCAAATACTTCTTTTTAATGCCTCAATTTTCCCACCTCTTTTTCAAAGAACCCCCTTCTTCCTTACAGTATAAATATATAGATTTATGGAGGGGGTTCTGGCTGGGAGGGAATGGGTCTCTACAGAACCACCCCAGCTGCTCCTCTCTCTAAACAGTTCCGGCTAATGTGGTGATGGAAAAGATAAATGCACTTTGCTGTTCTATATAGGCATTTTTGGTACTTCTCTGTAGACATCAGGAGTGGGATTCATGCTCTAATTCAATACATGAGGGTCTTATCTAGAGGGTTTATACAATTCTTGTAAACAGCAATAAAAAAATGAAGTTAAATAGATATGGGTGTGGAAAGTTACTAAAGCTGGCTGGAGAATGGTGAACTCTACAACAAGCAGACTAAAGGATGCTTGCTCCTTTGCCTAGAAAAAAAATGAATTCCAAAATACAATGATAATTTGTTTTTTTTGAAATGGATCAGAAGAATAAAAATTAGCGAATTAAAACAATAATGTTGGCACAAAACAAATGCCATGAATAAATTGGCACAGAAATTAGAAAACTTAAGAACCACTAAAGGAATTTGATAGCTCCAAGCAGTCATAAGAATAATTTTTAAGAAACAGCCTGACATACAAGATATTATGTGATATGGTTGCCAGAAACAGAGGCTGATTTTGTTTATGCAGAAGGGTTCCATGATAATAACTCTGAATTTGGCAAACTGCTTGTGCCTAAAATACATGATGTGCTTTAATCACAGGGATCTTTCTTGGTGTACAGAGGAAAAGTCACATAAGACATTAACTTTAAAATATTTATATATTCAGGCAGGCTTTAGCCAGAAAAAAATCACATTAGATCCTTACATCAGTAATTTTACACAAAAACATTTGTGAGTTGCTATTGTTTTATGAAAGAAAATGTGGCTCATATATATAAATACACTCAATATTTGTGCATGTTTTTGCACAAAACTGTACATGAAAAATGTGGACTCTTGGAAAATAATCATAGATATTCTTTGGTCTTATTCTGGATCCAGTTTTGCATCCAAAAAAGTCGTCGTTGTAACTGTGAACAATAAAACTTCAGTGAGCTACTGTTGGTCTGTTAATTGAACTGACACCACTTCTTCCTGGAGGGGCCAGTTGTACTATTCTTACAGGTTGAAAATTCACTCTATCAAAAAAATACAAACTTCTTCCCAACATAATTTTTTTTTAACAGACAAAATTTTATTTTTTGAAAGTTAAGCCCCCTTTTTTTTTTCTTTCAAGATTAAAAAGTAAACCAAGTAATTTTGATTTATCTTCTACAATTTGCACTCGAAAAGGATGAGGAGGAAACCCTCATGTACTTTTGGTCAGCAAATATTTTAAAGGCATTTTACATCCACAGTCTCTTTGTTTCTTATTAGCATTAGAGTGTGTTCCTTCCTTCTCTCCAAAGGACAGCTACCTCATATTTCAAAACACCTTCAGTCTCTGAGGCACTTCTTACTTATATATCCAGAATATAATTCAGTGTGTACAAAACCTGCATTGCAATATCAGGAGTTTTTACTCCTATTTATGGACATGGGATTGTGGTAACATAAATCTCTGTAAAACTCCTAATGGTTGACATCTGCTTAAACCTCACTGTAAAACAGGTAGACACAGCAAGAAAAGGTCGGGTTTAGGATGTGAGTAAAAGTTAAGCAACAGGCAACAGGTATTTAAAGTCACAAAAGCAATTTTAGAAGTAGGAACTATCCCTCTGTGGAGGTCAACAAGTCTCCTTGGACAAATATCCTTAGAGCACCACAAAATGAGTCTGCAGTGTCTCACACTTCTGAATCTTCTGAAAACACCCAAATGAATTGCTTTAGTCTTTTTGCAGCCTCAGTTTACCTGATTCCAAGTCCCAGAGAAGTGACCCAACACTCACTTAATGAACCCAAAGCCCCTGTTTTCCCTCACCCCCTGTTGGGTGCACGGATCATGACCCCGGGTGGGTGCACTGGGGGGACACAGCTCTCACATGAATTCACACCCTCTGCTAAGCAGACTGACTCTAAACCCTCGTGCTCCCTCCCAGCAGCCTCTGCTGGCGTGTCCATGGCAGCAGGATGGAAAGGATGGGGTTGGAGCTCAGGAGCTCCTGCCAAACCTTCTCCCCATGCAGGAGCCTCTCCACGGTGAGCCCGATGGGGTTGGTTTTGTTTGTGCTCCCTCAGTCGTGCCCCCCTTCTCTAAGAGAGAACCAGCCCAGGAGGAGTCCTGGGGAGTGAGGCAAAACCAGTCAGTGCTTCAGGGGTAGCTGGGAGTCCTGCAGGGAGGAGCAGGAAGGACACAAGGAAGGCTGCCATCCATGTCCCACACAGCAACCCCTGCCCGTGCTCCCACTGCTCATCAGGGCCTTGAATGTGGGATTCCTGTTGGTCCAAGTTAAAAAGAAAAAGCCTCTTGGGAATGCTAAAAGAAGATATTTGATGCCACCAATACATATGTCCCTGAGATTTAAGAATGCTATTTGTTTTGCAAAGAGGCTTCTCGTGTGAGTGCGTTAATTCTGAGAACGGGTCTCACAGAGCTGCAAGATCAAACTACTGAGGGATGAAACATTCAAGAAGCTAAATATGTATGGTCCCAGAAAGAAAATATTTGAAACAAAGATTAGTTTTTAAGAAAATGGCTCCATGCTGTTCACATTCAGTTCAAGCTTTCCCCTTATTATATACAAATAAAAAATGTTTATTTCTTCGGATGGCTTGTCAGTATGTGTCAGTTTGCAATGCTTATGATAAAATGTCAACACAAAACTGCAATATATCAGGCCCCTTGTGTTTTAACCTATTTAGTGCTTATGGTTCTATCTCAGTAACTCTGTACATAAAAAAATGCATAATATTTTTTCCACTTGATAAGTCTACACTTAAGGGATCCTGGTGTATTGAAACAGTTATGCATGCCCCAAAGGTTACTTTATTTCTTTTTCTCCCCCTCCTATTTCCAGATCCTCATTTATTTTTGTTTTTAACAGAATTTAAAATTAAGGCTTTTTAGAGCAGATAAAACAGCCAAGTGCTCACTGATGCTTTTAGGAAAATCCCTCTTTTGAATGCAAAAGCTGTTGCAGTTCCACCATCCACAGCAGATCACACAGGAAAGTCTAACAAGCTTCTGGTGAAGCACTGAGCTTTTTTTTTTTTTTTNTTTTTTTTTATTATTATTATTCCAGTCAGTCAACTGACAACAGCTCCAACCCGGTTAGAAATCCTTTAAACTGCACTTCAGAAATCACCATCACAATTGCTACTAATTGGCACTTTTGCTGGCAGCCTCGGGAAAAGAAAAGCAGCAGTGACTGAAGGGGCTGTGGAGGGAGTGCAACCCCTCCTGCCTGTCAGGAATCCTCCCCAGAGCAGGGATGGGCATTCCTGAGGCAGAGGGGCTCTAAAAACAAACAAACCACCCCATGCCCCATCCAGGTTGCACCTGTGCCTAACAGAGCAGCATCCCCTGGGGACAGGCCAGCCATAAAAAAAACCTTGAGAATCATTCAGGAAAGATTGCTAAAATGTGTTTTCAAATGGTTGCTCTTGAAGGTTGCAGGTTGTCTTTTATTACTTTTCTAGCTGGCTGTAGGAAGGAAAACAATGCAGCCAGGGTGAAAGCAAGCCATGAGCTGGGCTGTGCCCTGCAAAACCTGAGCTGAGAGAGGATTAAACCCCAGAATTAGTGTGTTTAAAATTTTCGAAGCCTTTGTCTCATTTTCAATGATAAAGTCTCTGTGCTGTGCTCTGATTGCAATCCATAACCAAGCTCCAAGCCCACCCTTCCTGGGTACAAACCATTTCACACAGCTCATGTTCAGCTCTTCACTGAGAACACAAAACCGATTTGCACAAACTCCTAATTCCAAGACTATTTTTTCAACCCTTTTTGATTCCTAATAGTATGTTAGGACCACAAAAACAACATCTAGATTTTGTTAGGAGCTTTTTGTGAGCCATTTATCTTAAGAAAGATCAGGCCTTAACTGTGTTCAGGCAAAAGCATTTCCACGTGAGTGAAATCTGCAGAAAGGATGTAAATTACCGAAGCAATTGCCCTATTGATTGTGTGATAAAGTGGCTTTCCCACTGTGTGGCAATTAAAGGATTGTGGCATTCCTTTCCCCAAAGGCTCTGCTGCAAGACAGCCGAGCAGGAGCTGCAGGTTTGCATTTTGCCTGGAAGCCCCATTGCCCAGCTGGATATTCCACACAATATTCCCCTGTAACTATGGGATTGCTGAGGCTGTTAGGCTGGCTGGGCAGGTAATGTGCACAAATCAAACCAACCTGCCCACCAAGCTCAAGGAACACCGCAGAAATTATTGCCCTGATTTCACATATCAATGGACAAATAACATTTTTTCCTGCTTTGAGTATGTTCTGTCCCTGCTGAAAGCTTCTCAGTGCCAGATGTGCAACAGCTGGAGGACACTCCTGCAGCCAAGGCTAAAACTTGGGCCCACTGCTCAGAATTCCTCACTATTTTCCCCAGTGGTTGGTTTAATGAGACTAAAGCCTGCAAAGTTCACCTTCTGGTGAGCAGGTGGAGAGCTGCAGATCAAACTCCCCATCAGCTCACAGCCTGTGTGCCCTGCAAAAAGCCATCCTCAGCCTCCACAAAGCAGCTGCATTTGTCAAACTGCTGATCCTGAGCTGTGTCACTGCACAGGGGGTGAAACCACTGCACTTGCACGGACAGGGCAGCAGGGAATGCCCTGGATGGTTCCTTGGATCCATCCTACCTGGGTGGAATATCCAAACTGCTTCACAGTGGGGATAACCAGCCAGTGAAAGGGGAGTTCAGGTACCAAGTGCAGCGTTTCAGCTGCTGAAAAAACTGCATTAAAATGGACCAATCTAAAATTTACTCTTAATGCAGATGTCAGAATGGTTAAAAACAACAACAACAAAAAAAAAGCAGTATCCAAACCCCACAGCCAACCCAAAACCTCTTGGCATTTCTGCATAATTACATAAAAATTGAACTCTTCTGGTTATTAAAGGTTAATATGTTCTTGTCAATACACAATATACTTTGGGTAAATATTGTGAGATATAATAGTTTTGTGCTAGTGTAAACCAGCAGAACTATTGTTTTTTAAACATATTGGGAATAAACCCTTTAAATTGCTTATTTTCTCCTTACAAGGGAAGCAGTTGCTGGCAGTAATGTTTTCTATTTACTGATTTATTTATTGTTCTGTCAAACTAAGAAGATTTGAAGTATTTCTGCACTAAATATATTCAACTTATCAAAAATCATGTACAGAATGAGAAGTGTTGGAATAAAATTAGCAAGATTTTCTTTTAGTGTAAGTCATAACAAACAGATCTTTATATTTGGCACAATATAGTTCTTGCTTAAAAATCAAAATTTAACCTTTAAATAAACTGCAGAATGAAAAAGCGGAATCCTGTTTTTCTGAGGAGGAATTTAGAAACAACATGTTGTTATGCATATCATTTTAATGAATGGAAGTGACTGCACAACCACATTTGATTGACACCTGATGTTCAAGTGGAAAATGAGTAATTCTGTGATTTTGGAAAAGGAAGGACCATAATTTTTTTGCTCATGTTAGTCAACAGCAGTAAGGATGTTCAGTAGGAGAATCAACGCCCACAAGCTTTTTGTTCAAAAAAATCTCTACACTTTCAACTGCCAAGGGAAAAAGAGGAAAGGAATTAATTACAAAATCTTAACAGAAATTTTCACCAAACTGAGTTCCTAAGGAAAAGCAATTTTAATCAATTAAAAAAAATTAATTTTTTAGTTTGCTAGCAAAGACTTCTGCAAAGCAAAGACTTCTACAAGTAAAATGGCAAAACTGATAGATACTTAACAGAGGCATGTGATTAAATCAGAGCAGTTTCCCTCTGGGAGTTATCAGTCAACTCAAGAGAGCCAAACTATACCTGACATCCAGTACTCCTGATTTTCCTAAATGCCAGAGTACAACATACCTTTTTTTTTTTTTTTTAAATCTATCATCTGGACTAAAAAGTAGTCCTAAATGCAAATTTAGTTTTAGTTGCAGCTGCTGGTGCTGGGGAGGGTGACAGAACCTTGCACAGATTTCCCAGGTGCACAGTCGTGTCAGATGGGCAGGAAACAAATATTGTTTGATATGGTTCAAACCATATCAAGTGGAAAGTGTGAGACTTTCACTGTGCTGAGTGACTGAAACAAGCTGAAATTCAGATCATGCCACATCATCAGGATGGACTCCAACCTGCCCAGGCAGCAGCCCTTATGCCAGATGGGTCTGGCAACAGTGCACAGAGCAGCCTAAACTGTGATTCAGAAATGTAGCACTGAAATCTTTCATTCTGCACGATTTGGTCCCTTCCCCTACTCCAGCTAAGCCAGCAGTGGAACGTTTGGGGAAGTTTGATCTTTGCTCTCTCTGAGAAATGCTGTATCCTTAATTCCACCATTACTTTCACAGGTATGAGAAAATTGGCCTGAGTTGCACTTGCACTGACTCCATCTCAGCTGCGAGTGAAGCCATGAATTACTGCTCATCATCCCATGGTTTGAGTGATAGGCTCCAATTTAAGGACTACACCCAGGGTAATACAGAAGTGGAAAGCTCACTAGAATAACGTATCCTTCAGCTGCTAGAGTAACCCCAGCTTCTGCAAATGAAGATGTTCTTACAGACACTTAAAGATGCATTTTAAGAAGGCCAACACTGTACTTGAGTTGTATGCCTAATTTGCAGTGCAAAGATAAGAAATCAACTGCTTGTTCCTGACTCATATTTTCAATGAGCTTGTTATTTGCTCTGCTCAGTGTTTATGCGAGAAAAATTGCTCATTGAAAAGTAAAGTAGAAAAGAACAAAGGAAAAAACATTTTTAGCTTAATTTTAATTTGTGCATGCTGGGCAAACAGCATGAATTTTCCTGTAAAAACTGTGTTGAAATTGGAGCCATTGAGCTCGGGAGTGTTCAATCTCAGTTTTGCTTGTTTAACCAGTTCTTGATTTCTGAGCAACTGCATCTAATGCACTGTGCTTGGGGATGTTTCTTACTGTATTTCCTTACAGCTGCTGAGAATTTAAAGCAATTAGCTCTTCATGCTTTCTCTCTGTTTCTTTTTGTGTAGTGCTCCCTACCATGGGACTGCTCTTATTATCTTGTATGTTAAAGCTCATCAAGTTTGGATCCTTGTTTGCCAGGCAAAAATTAGCTGTGAACTACAGGAGCTGCTCTGGAGTTGTGCTCTGTGCACGCCTGCTGGTTTCTGCAATATGCTGCTGCTCAGAGATCAGCTCCTGGGTTACTGCCTTGCCTCAGGGCTTCAGCAGATGTTCTCAGTTTTGGGTAGTTCATGTGAGTTTGGACACCAAGCACCGTGTCCTTCCTGTTGTCAAAGTTATCTGAAGAAACTTCCACACTCTGCAGCAGGACATGGGCTCTAACTAGTGAGTTACACCTCTGAGACTGTACAATATTTATTTCATTTTGTACAAGTGGAGTGGCAATTAAATTTGTATGAAGCTGTTCTCTGTCCCTGCTGTCCCCGTATTTTGTGACCTTTTTTGCTGATTATTTAGATGTAAGCTTACACAAAAGTTGCATGCAACTCTCAGAAACTGAGAGGGGCATTTAATTATTCTAAAACAATCTCCTGAATTCTTTAGCACCATTCACAATCCCCTGTCTGTGGCCCTCCAACACTGTGCACTTGACATCACAGAACACAAAGAGAATATGTTAGTCTCTGCATAGGAACACGATAACCTGCACATTCAGATACATTTCACAGAGATAAATCTTTCCAGACACTTCAGTAGTTCCCAGCACTGGTGGTGATGAGCAGTAAGCTTGCACATGAATGCTGTTTTTGTTTTCTGCCACTTTCTGGATACACAAAAATATGCAGGCAATAAAACTAGCAGTTGATGAAAAGGTCTGACTCCTTGAGTTGTAAGAATTTCCTATTTGACTCATGTTAAAGACATGGAAAGGGCAGCCTGAGAAATCATTCCAAAATTGGAAACCCAGTTTCTACCCTGTTCAGTTTTCACTCCATCTCCAGCAGCTAACGATGAGCCAGTTAACTATGGTGCTCCCTTTGTTACACGTTTTCTCTGTAGAAATAAGCTGACTCTCCTCTAATCAGAACGTGCAGCAGACAAATGAAGCCTGTGTAAGTACTTCTTCAAGCCTCCTGAGTGCCAAATGAACTCAGTCTTTCTGCCTCCTGAGCAAAACACCTGCACCCAGTCCCAGGCTGTTCTCTGGGGCTGGGAGTGTGTGGGGATGGGGACCTTTCTGGCTGCAGGGGCTGCCTCAACCCTGAGCCCACCTGCTGATGGAGCCGTGGTAGGCACAGCTCTCTCACAAACGGGACACTGCAGCCACCTCAGCTCCTGTCCCTGCTTTGCTACTGTCAGGAAATGGGCTGCGTGAAGATTCAAACACCCCTCTCAATAAAAAAAAAAAAAAAAAAAAAAAAAAGATGAGTACAGACATCCTTCATATTTTATTTCACTCATTCCATTTCTTTGAGTTTGAGGGCAGGCTTAGGGTCCTTTTCTTAAGACTGTCATAAGGTTAAAACTTTAAAGCTGTTTTTTTTTTTT
>VXAC01003307.1:2196889-2269315 GCA_013399225.1 Rhipidura dahli | reverse complement strand
CATTAATTTAAAATTTTAAATTTGTTTTTTTTTTTTTTTTTTTTGTGGAATACAGTTGGTACTTTACATCTAAACCTCTGTTCTGCGTTTTGACAGTAAGCTTGAATCTGGTAATCTAACAGAGGCAAAAAGCAGCCTCAGCAGACATGCTCCAACCTTGTGTTCGACCATATTTAGAATTAATACTTAGTCTTGCCGTACAACCCAGCTTTAATAAAGCCACCTAAATCCTCTTGGCTGCTGCTCTGACAGGGCAGCATCAATCGCAGCGCTCCACTTTTGTATTTGCTAATTCAATAGGCAGCCAGACAAGGCTTCCAGAGCTGCATTTATGGGATAATGAGGCTTTTTGCATAGTTTCAATTTTTGTCGTGTTGACAGAAAAAAAAAGCACCTTTGAGAAGGATGGATTTTAAAAAATATTTTCAGAATAAATGCTTCCTACATATTAAATGCTTCTGATAGGAGCAACTGTTTGAATTTCTTTCAAACTACTTGGTGTATTCTCAGGAAACTTGGACTTGGGATGTGCCTCCTTTTTGTGTCTTTCCTGGCCATTTTTGACAGAGGAAAAGCTTTAAAGCATCATCAGTTTAGGGGCAAGATACATCTAAGATTTCTAACAGGCTTATTGTGCCTCATTTCCTTGCACTTTACGGAACTTTCACATCTCTAAGACAATACTGCTGCTTTTTGGCAGTTCCAATTACATTTTAATGTTGCAAAAGCACAAACCCACACACTTAGCTGAAGGTTTGTGCAGCTGAGTGGAAACGTAGAAGATGGCTTAGTGCTGATCTGGTTAAACACACCACTGCCCAAAGGATTTGTCTCAAACCTGCCTGCATGCAGCTCTTTGTTAAAGCTGTCAGGGCAGCAGAGCAGCTCCTCTGCACGTTGGCCTGCCCAGGCTCCCTGCAAGGGAGCTCCACAGCTCCTCACTTGACTCCCTTATTGTATCTTTAATTAATAACCTGTTTGATTGAGTAAGTAGATCTGGTCAAATTACTTCTTTAATTTTTTTGCCCAAATGCTTTGGAAGTTTGGGTTGTTTTCAGATCCAGACTCAAAGCGTCAAGGACAAAATTCACACTGATCTGACAATGCCAAGATTATATTTATGATTAGGGAAGATAATTTTCCAAATTTAATACTTTAAAGTAAGCTTTTCTTACCCACCCTGGAGGCTCTACTCTGAGGATTCTTCTCTAGTTTCTTTGGAAGTTTTAGTACTGTTCCATATAATTTTTAGGTTTTTTTTTCTCATTTATGGAGTTCTGTTCACTTCTTTTTCAGTTCATACTTAGTTATGGTTGGACCTTGATTAGGAATTTTGACCTCTGAAGCATTTCAGTTTTAAAAATACCAGTAGTGATCAAAATAGTTCTGATTTAAAACTCATTAACACTTAATATTTAAAATCAAGAGTCTTTCAAGCCTGGTCTCAATCAGCAGTTAGGGGCCATGGCAAAAGTGGAGATTTTGTTGTTTCTGTCCCTTAAACAAGTGCAAATCCACCAATATTTGCATTTTGTCTTGAGTGCTGCAGCAAAGTTCTGCCAGGGTTATATGGGATTTGCTTAATTAATTGCTCTGACTTAACCAGAAATATTCATCTCAACAGGTGATGCTGTCTCAGCAACACCACCTTTTGGTGTTTTAGTGCTTTTCCAGCAATCAGTGTTTTCAACACCGCATGAACATCAGGGCAGCTTCAGGTCTTGCTGGTATCCTCGAGGGGAGCTCAGGTCCAGCTCCTGGAAACTCTGCACACTTCAGCTCTCCTGCTCACAAAGATGGTGACCTGGTTCCCCTCTGACTCTGTACTTTGACACTTAACACCTACTAAATATTGTTAGATATAGTTTTTTGATGAAACATCATTTCAGAGGCTTTACCTCTCTGACATTTCTGCAACCAGTTGATGTCTGGAACTGCACAGAACAGCATTTATTAGGGGAAAAAAGAACAAAAAACAAACAAACAAAAAAAAAAAAAAACCAGAAAAAAACTACGAAGAAGAGTTAGGGACTCTTAAATTGCAGTACAAATTGAGAGAGTAATAATCTAGAGCCTCCTCTCACATTCTTGTTTTTCCCTCACCCTGCTGACAGAGACCTTGTCTCTGTAACCTGATAATTTAGTTGTTTCAAGCTCTGCATCTTTTGACATTTACTAAGGTCCTTCATTGATTTATCTCAGTTAAGTACATCCATATGTTGACAGATCTTAATCATTTGTTCTTATCTGCCCAGTCATGGCTGTACAACCTGATCTCCCTCAATCTTCCAGGAAAGGAATTACCACAAATCAAAGCCCTTAGGTAACAAACCCCAAAACTTAATGAGCAAACTTTGCAAACTCATTCACCTGTTACTTTTTTTTAAGGTTTTCTTTGCTTCTTCCCCAGTTTTGGAACCAACCTGAAGAGCTCCCTGAACATATTTACATATGAAAAAAATTCAGTCGTGTTACTGGCTCTGTTTATGAGGCTAACTTATGGAAAAACTTCCATAAACAGAATAATTTGACACTTTGCTGTTTAAGAGCCTCCCTGCTTCTTGCTCAAGTCAGGACTGATGGAGCTGCTGCTGTCAGGGAGTTTGTCCCCTGTAATACCCAGGTGGATGTAGATGCCTGTTCGCATTAAAACACATTTCTCATGCAACACAGAGTCGCTCAAAATGTGAGTTTGTCCCCTGCTGCTGCTGCTGAGCCATCCCTTCACTTCACACACTTTTGCCCAGGGCCATGCTTGTTTCTATTCAGAAAGGCTTCACATCAGTGTCCCACTGCTGCCTAATTGCAGCCAGGAACTCAAAAGAGCAGCACTGTGGCTTTTTCTAATGGGCTGTGGTTGGAAACTCCCATGCATAATATACTGTGGCAGGATATCAGATTCCTGTCACACACCAAAATTCGAGTTGTAATTGTGTTAACAGCAAATTGCCTGTTGCTGGATTCTTTTTGCCCAGTAACAATTTGTAAAGCTATCACAGACTTTTTCAAAGTAGAAGCACAGCCATATTTTCACTGGATGTATCTATATTTTTCCCTGCCCTGGAAGTGCTGTGTGGATTGCCTTCCTCAGCCTCCTACCTGAGGGAATTACTGACTCCTGCTCTCTTGCACCACTGTAGGTCACAGACAGTTTTACAGTCCTGGAAAACCTCCCTGTTCTCTCAGCTCCTGTAATGGCAGCAGATTTAGACAATTATCAGCATTTTTAAGTCCATCCTACGGGGTCTGTGACTCAGTGATAAAAACAATCAGGCAATGCTGAGCCCTGACACGAGAGCTCCAGTTTGTCCAGCTCTTAATGCTGGGTTGTGCCCTTGAAAGGAAGCCAGCAAAGGATTTCTCACATCGTGAGTGCAGGATGAAGGAATGAGAGTGGAATCTCCTGTCATTATTACACCTTAAATTGTGAGGGCTGTTTCCAAAGAAGGTTTCTGACAAGGTGAAGCACCACTGTGGCTGCTGCTTATTTAATGCAGCATTGTTGGCTTGTTATCGACACACACTTCCAAGCACAATGAGGGACTGTCCTTGCATTACAATAATTAAAAAAATCAACAAATAGACTATTTAAACACAAACACTGCACTTTGAACTTTGCTTCTTGAGTGCACAAAATGACTGAAAAAAAGCACAATATTGCTTTGTACCAGTCTAACTAGAAGCTTAATAAACAGAAAATGTGAAGGAAGAAATGGTGATAACATAAACTATCAAAAATATTTTACAGTTTCTGTATTGTATTATCAACTCAATGTCTTGTTAAACTGAATGAATTAATGCTAAGAGCTACAAGGTTTTTTAATATCAATATGTGGAAGCTGTACCAGAACTCTTTTCAAAGAGGTTAATGTCATTAGATGAAAAGCTCAGATTATAGGTAGACTTATTAGAGAATTTTACATTATGTTTAAAGTTTGAAATTTAGAGGATAATCAGACTTAGAAATAATTTTAATGTATTCCTAAAAGAACTCCAAAAAGTACACCTGACAACTGAAGGCAGAATTTTCATGTACTGGAAACCTTCTACTGTAAAATCTTATTTGTCTTCTGTCTCCAACAATCCTTTGCTTATGGCCAACAAGCTTTAGACATGTGATGTATAGCAGGAAAATCTAATACAATTAACATGCAGACATAACTCACTGAGATAAAACTTCTTGATAGATCTGGAGCACTTGAAGGTTATCTTGCTACACAGTCAAACATTAGAAATGCTAAACTTATTTTTTTTAATGATAGTTCACATCGTTCTTCTCTATTTAACTAGAAAATGTGTCTGTTCTCAGATTTCAGATGGTAAGATTCATGTGTGGCCCTCTCTTTTAAAGTGAATGTGGGCTAGAAAATAAGTTTTACTGATCAGCTGGTTGATAGGTATTATGAGAAACTTTAAAGTGATTATCACTGAGATCTATAAATGAGCATAACTCGACTGCACTAAGGATCTTTAAGTCTCCAATTGCTAGATTATCGAATTTACAGCATTATTCACTTGTATGCTTATTTGTACACTTCAGTGCCTGACCTTGAGTGCATATCTGTACCCATTCTACAGCCACATCCACTCAGAGTGTGAACAGTCTTTATCTGATCAAGCCCAGAATCTCACTCACTGCAATCATGGATGTCTAAAAGAGAACCTTATTGTTTAAAAAAAACCACTTCCCTTTCTGTATTTTACCTGCTGAACTCAATATATATCAGCACATTCAGTCATTTCAAAGGAAGCACTTCTCCATCAAAACACAGGGTTAAGTGGGACCAATCAATATAAAATATACAGCAGGGACAGGGAAAAAAGTTCAGGTCAGATACTTTAAGAGATATAAAATGTCACAGTTAATTTTTCACTCATCTAGACTGAAAAGGAACTGCTGAATTATCTATGAAAGAGAACGAACTCTGCTACTTTGACATCAATGTTGCATAACATTATCCTAAAGAGTGGAGCCACTCCATTATTCCATTATTTACTCACTCCCATGCAATAGCTACTATCATAGATATAGATAGATAGATAGATAGATAGATAGATAGATAGATAGATAGATAGATAGAGAGAGAGAATCAGTGAGCCTTCCAAATGATCATATTACAGGACAATGTTAATGTGGGGAACAGAGAGGAAAATGCACCCAGTGGTACCCAGTGGAAGCAAAGGATGTGTGTACAAAATGCTGCCCGCCTCTCTCTGCCAGGCCATCCACGTAATGCTCCCACAAGTCATGCAAAACTATTTCTGTGCCCAAAGTTTGGCCCATTGCAAAGTAAATAATGGTTTTCTACAATGCAAGACTCAACTGACCAAATGAAATGAACTTCTGCCAACAGCATTTCCTCTGAACTTTATTCTGCCGACTCTATTGCCAAATTGTTTTCCTAATCTTCAACTGTTCCAGTGAGTGTTCTTTGAAAAGCAAACAGCCCTCACTTGTTACATCTCCTTTGAAAGATTTTCTTGGGGTTTTGTTCCTCTCAAGGATTCACCTTCAGGCTTCTTGAAGCCAAATAAAAATAATTACTAGCCTGTGGCAACAGCTACTCTCACTCTGAACCTGCAGACACTTTTGCAAATTCTCTGCCCATCAGCTTTAAATCAGACATACCTAACACCTCACAATGCAAAAAATCTGAATACTGCCTACCATTTATAATGATCTGACAACCTTTTGCCATCTTAGACCCTACACCAGTGATATTTTCTCCTTTGTTTTTACTGAGATGTTTTTCTAACTTCTCTTGGTGGTAACTATGGTGACAGTGATGTCAATGAAGAACAGATCAAAATGTATCAGATAAGACAGAGACCCAAGAATGTACAGAGATTGTGTGGTTCTTGGTATGTTAATTTGCATTTAATAATTAATTAATCACATGAGGATTTCACATCTAGATATACAAAAATGCTGGTACCTAACTGGCAGCCACCAACTTCCTGCAGCCTTGAAAATGAATTCAGGATTGAATTACACACACACACATACAAAAAAAAAAGCATCAGTCATACTAAGCACCCATCTGGAAATTAAATGTCAAAGATAAATGCAAGAGAGGGGAAAAAAATCAAATGAGAAAAAGTCAGTGTGCTTTCAGGAAGACACAGTCTGTTCTGAACAAAATTACCAAAGAAATGAGATATTTGCTGAATACCAAACACTTGCTTTGATTTTTTTCCATATTATGACCACCTAAGTGTCTATAAAAATACAATCTTTTTGTAAACTCTCACCAAATGAAAAAAAAAAAAAGTATAAAAATATATATTCTGTGACATTTTTCAGAGGAATTCAATCCAGGAAAAAAAACCCCTACACTTCCATTTTACATCTTACAGATGGCCATATATTGACAGATAAGGAAAGTTTTAATCATTATACCTGTAAATGAATATGTGCTTTTCCTTCTGTTTCCTGAGTGGATTTCTGCCCTCCATGCCTGTACTGTAGCTGTCATTAGGTAACTGACTGAAAGGGCCACACCAAAAAATGTAAAACTTCTATGCGGTTTTATGAAATGTAGCAAATTACCAGATTTATATGTGAAAAACTAGCAAGTGCACAGACTAATAGATCTGAAGAAATGGATAGTTAGAACCATAACTCCAACCCCTTTCAAGGAAAAGTATAATTTTCACTTCACTGTATCGTTTATTCTAATGGCTTCCCTCAAACCTTTTTCAACCCGCGTCGCAGCTGTTGACAACCTCCAGAGTTATCCATGTGGAGAAACTCAAACTTCTGCTGGAAGCAGCCACCAGAGCAAGCACCTGAGCACTCAGGAGGGTGAGACAGCAGCTCTGGCAGATCTGCCTGTGACAACACCAGGAGTTTCCAGCTGCTCCCACCAGGCTCCTCCTGGGAAAACGCTAAGGAGCCGCGGAGGAGCAGCAGGAACGGCTGGAGGCTCCATGGGTTCACACACCTGCTAAAGGAAGTGGCTCTGTGCACCTTCAGTGCTCCAGTACAATGCCTAAAATTAGCTGAACTCAAGGCATCCTTGCAGTGAGATTTGTCAGAGTTTCTCACTATTATTATAATTATTATTGTTAATATTATTCTGTCACCTGACAGTGCTTTGGTGACGTGAGATCCCCTTCCTCAGGGAGCTGATATGAGAAATGGAAGTGGGCCTAAAATCAGCTCTCCCAAAAACATTCTATGGCACAGACAGATGTTTTTCTTTGATGGGGTTTATCAGCTGTTAGGTCACTTCTCATTTGTCTCTACTGTGAAGCTGTAAAATCTTGAAAAATTCTCATCAAATTCAAGGTCACGATCTTAATCCCAGATTGTGCTGGGTGCAGGGGGCCAAGCCCACTTTTGCCAGTCCTTATATCAGGAGTGGAGAACCACAAACACGAAGTAATGAGCAATAAATAGTTATGGAACCATGCCTATCCCCATAACAATTGTTTACTCCTGCTGTCTTTATTTCATTATACTCGAGGTCACGACAGCATGAACGGGGCTGCTGTAATAACTTTCATGATCCCTTCCCAAATCTGCAAGTCTAAACAAGGTGAAAGTGTCATTGAATGTTATCACACACCAACATCAGAGGGTTTAATACACCTCAGGGCTCACCTGAACACTCTCTTTTTCACATTAGATGCAAATTAATGAGTGGTTCAGACATTATGTGTCAGATTTGAACTTTTTGTTTCCCACAATCTTTTAATCTGCACACAGTTCCAGTATTTGACCCTTTGGTGCCTTATTGATTTGCCCCTCTGCACGGAGCTGTCACACCTCCCTTTTGTCCTGAGAACGTTTCACACCTGGAAGGAAATTGCTGCAGCACCGAATGCAGTCATTTCTTATTTCTTGGTGGCAGCTGAGAATCGAATGCAGATCAAATGCCTTGATCCACATCAGAACTTTTTTCCATAGAGAAGAAAAAAACAATCTTACAAATGCACTTTGTGATCCAGATTGGTAATTCCATTAATTTACTGGGAAAAAGAAAAATAACAAAATTAAATATGGCTGACCTGATTCTGAAAAAAGAGTAGAAAACATAAGAGTTTGCAAATTCCCTGAAACCTTAAGAAAACACTTATAGATGTTAAAGTACAAAGGTGAAGCTCAGATTGTTCTTACTTTCAGAAACAGTGTAGGAAAGAAAATAAATTTTCTAACTAATTAGCAGGAAATATCCTGAGATAGCCATTAGGGAAAAATGCCTATGAAAGCAGCACCGTAATCAATTAGCAGGGATGCATTCTTAATTAAGTTCAAGCACTGGGAATGGTATATGCTGCAATGCTACTATTGAATTAATAATTTGTAAATAAGACTGGGGGTAGAAACTGCAGTGTACCATTCTTATGACGAACACACTCTAAAAGCAATTATATATGATATTTACTTTAAATTTGGCATTTTAGGACCTTTAACCTAAACTAATTAAACTCAATAATAAGATTAGAAAACACAGTGTCTGCCCAGTATAGAGGCACTTAAAAAATTATCTTTGCTTCAGAAGTGACCAGCCAAAATCATTAACATGAGAGCAGCACTAGAATGAAATATTTATTCAATTTCTGCTGAAGAAATGAAAGCCCTTTTTAAATTATTTTGACCACATACAGGGAAGGAGTAGAAACACATAAACATGCTTATTCTGCTGCTTCTTTAAACACACAATGCCAGCATGCCCTGACACCCCTGTGATGGGTCCACCTTCAGCACAAGCACCCTTTTATTAAAAAAAACATTACTGGGAATGACATTTTATTAACGTTTCACCCCTCTCAAAGTCTTTCTGCAGGAAAACATAATTTCTAATCTATGAACTGGATTCTTTCTAGGGCTCTTTCCTACAGGTACAAGAGAGCAGCCGAGAGCAAGGAGTGACCTATTTCACTCCTGGAGACATTGGCTCCAACAGGATTTTGCTGGACATCCCCTGCTCTGGCACCTGCACAAAGCACTTCACATCCCCTGCCCTTTCCAGCTTGTAGGGATGACAGTCCTTCCTGCGGCACACAAAAGTACTTATTACTTTTCTCATTCTGCTGGGAAGAAGAACAAGGTTTCTCTTGGCTTTCCCATATAAATAAAGATCAAGAATAAAATATTTACTTACAAACAATGTTGTGCTGCTTTTCCAGTGGCATTTCAATTTTCAGCCTAGGTGACCTTCAGAGGCTCTCTCCAACCTCTGTGTTCCTGTGGTTCCAGTGTTTTATTTGCAATATTTTCTCCAGGAGGGGGGAAGTTTAACATGCTGGTCATAAACCATAATACACTGATGTGAGAGTGGAGCTATGGAAAGTGGTGTTCTCTGGTTAGTGTGCAAGCAGAAATGGAATCGTAAAAAAGAATTTTCTACAGCTCTGACTGGTTTTTATTCATGTCGTCTTGGAGAAGAGGGAAAATGAAATTTTAATGTTAGATATGTAGCTATTATCACATATCCAGTGACAGATACGTAGATGAGTTTTCGTATTCTGAGGGGTGTTCAAGGAAGCCATTAGTCCATGCCACTTGCTTTTACTGGCACATCCTAAAATCAAAGGCTGACCCGTGCCTTAGGGTTTATTTATATTGTGGCATAACTGAAATTACTAAATAATCAGACATTAATGTCCTGAAAGTCATTACTTAGCCGAATCAAGCTGTAAAAAATTAGATTCTCTAACTTTGCAATGCCTTTGCCTGTCAGGATCACAGAGCGACGATGTGATGAACACATCAGGGAGCCACCACCAGCATCAGCCACACTTTGGGCCCACACCTCCCCTCTCCTTGGCTCCTGCCTGAGACTCCACTTTTGCTAGGTGAGAACTTCCCAACATTGTTTTCTCTGTCTCTGCGAGGAAAATCTCTTTAAATATGCATTGTTCTGTAGCTCTGCCAGCACGGCACAGCTCTGGAGGGTTCCCTGCACACCAACCCAGAGCTGTCACCACGGTTCTGGCAGAAGGCAGTTTGGGTGCCTGGGTGGCCCAGCTCGAGCTGGGGGGTGTGTGACATGCAAAGCCCCTGTGCAAACACAATAAATCTGACATGTCCAACAGCAGCTTTGCTCTGCATGCACAGCTCGTCTGGCGTGGGAAATGTGGCTTGCTCTGAAGATCTGATGCTGGGCTGGGGGGTCTCAGAGAGTCCTCCAAGCACTGAGCAGGGACCACAGGAACACAGAATATAAATAGCAGCAGATATAATTTCCTCTGGGGTTTTATTATTAATCTTGGATCCCTTCACATTAACCACAAATTAAGTGGGGGAAGAAAGAGACTACCCCGAGGCACCTGTAACTTTTGGCTCAATATTAGAGTTCAGCTACCAGCACATACAAGAATGGGCATTTTCAGGAAAAAAGAACATAATTATCAACTCACTTATTTTTGGAAGCAGGGGTACCTTCAGAAGTAAATACTAACCACAAGCTACAACTCATTCCTGAATGCCTTATGGGGGATGCCAGAACAAGTAGATCCCAGGCTGGATGATTTTGGCAAGATCCTGCTGCTTTCTTCACTCAGTTCATGAGGAGGCAGATTGGCAATTTGACAGGAGTAGAACCTAATTTCATTTCAGCTTTCAGTCATCCATTCATTCATTAGTATCTGATCAGCTGAAGAACGTGACAAGTTACCAGAAAAGCCAAAATATGTGGAGTATTTTTTATCAACTTCAGCCTTAGAGCCACTGCTTTTCAGCATATCTGCATTCAGAAATATGTGTAAAAGTGGCCCTCACCAGTGAAGAAATGCACACTTACACGTTAATTTTGAAGTCACTCATTCATATTCATGAAAAATTGTATATACAATATTGGATGTACCCCAGCCAAAGGCATCTATCCTTAGAATATGCCTTGTTAACTTTCCCTGGAAATGGGATCCAAAGATATTACCAGAGATGAAGCATCTGGTGATGGAGCCATTTTTCGCAGTGCCTTTGATTGAACTGCATTGCTACAGCAGGGATGCAAGAGTGCATGCTGAATGCATTTTCAAAGTGACCCTGTCAAACTCAGACTGACTGTATCTTCTCCCCCTGAACTTTTGATCAAATACTCATGATTACACGCTGATTTTGTCAGAAACTCCATCCAGGCATGAACGGTGTACCTGCTGCAGCAAGGTCATGATATCGCAACTTTCCATCCCCCAAAATAACCTCCCATTAAGAACTCATTTCTACCAATTGATTGCCAAAGCTCCTGTGGAATGTATCTATGGATGTTTTCTTTTTCATACGTGGTTCAACAGAGGCTCTGGTTCCCAGTGAATTCTAAGCACCCCCAGCAGTGCAAAGAAACATCCCCTGGGTACAGCCTGGGGTGTGAAATTATCCAGGGAGCACACTGAGCAGTGGGGCAGGGAGAGTTTCCATGCCTTGGTGGGGCTCAGTTTCTCACACCTCTGGCATTCTAAAGACCTAATTATCCCTGCATTTACCCATAGTATCCCTGCATTTACCCATAGTATCACTGCATTCATCTTATCAAAATACAAATTTGTGACAAACCAACTCCCATATATTTTTACCGCTTCTGGAATGTAAATACATGCAATTAACAGGGCATCCTGTTGTGTTCAAAGCTGATATTCCCTGTTAAACCTTATTTTCAGATCGTTTTTCTAACTCTTACATGTTTTTAGAACAGGAGGAATGGGACAATTTAATTGTGTTAAATAGACCTATGACAGACATTTTTGAGGCATCCCATACTTAGATTGTTCCTTCTTAGATCTTAAGTGTTTATTCTTTCTCCACTTGAATACTTTAGTTTCTGTTTCCTTTCTCCCTCTCTCTTGGGAACAAAGAATGAAATAAGTAAAAGCAGACTTCTGTTTTGTTCTGGTAGTGCTTCAAATTCACCAACACAAACTGCAAGAACAACTGGTCAGTGCTTGCAAAATTTGCAGCAACTTCTAAATCAGAATACATTCTCTCTGAACAGATTTGAAGACATTACCCACAAAAAAAAAGTCAATAAATTTATTTCCTGGAAGGAGTTTGGTTTGGATTTTGATTGGCATTTTTTCCCCCAAAGTTTTAAGTCCTCCCCTTCTGTTTCTTCACCACACTCTCCTAATTCTTACTGATTACTGAATCCTTATTCATTGCTTTTATAAAAGTGTAATTACCAAAGTGTAACTGTTTCACACAGATATCAAGAAATAGATGATGTACTTTTCACAGAACACATTGTAGTCCAGAACTGTTTCAAACCAGCAGCTACAACGAGAGGGGATGACAAATAGCTCATTTCTTCACCTGCTGATGGATTGGAACCACATGGATACTGTGAACTTTTATGATCTGCTGTAGAAACTTGGCTTTACCTACTGAGGCACAGAAGAAAACTCTAACTTGCATTATTTCCTAACTGCATGGCCAAGACTTTTTGGCTTTAAAGTGCTAAAACTACTGCAGCTTCTATTGAGTTCTGAAAGCCACAATTCACTCTTGAACCATGCACCTCTAAGCTCTGTCACAGAGCTCTTGAGCTGCACAGTTTTCCCTATTTCTCCACATTAAGTCACAAGACCTCATATGAAATATTATGCAGAACCCTTGAATTAAAAAAAAAAAATACAATTACTAGAAAAGAAAATAAAGGAAAAGACTGCAAGGAAACAACTTGTCATTTGCATTTTCTATAAACTGCACTTTTCATCCTCTTTTACTCTTTGTTTCTTGTTTCTTTTCCTGAACTGAACATAATTTTGGCAGTGCTTTATTGTCTGCAGTCCAAATAAGTCCTCTCTCCTTGACACTAAGGCAGTTTCACCTGGCAGAGCATTAGGGGGTAAATGCTTTTAATGAGGCTCCTTCACCTGTGCAGTATTTGAACCTTTTCCCCAGGGAGGAAGGAATGGTGCACCCCACAGGGAGTATTTTGATTTACTATTGAGCCCCTTTTGCATAACAGGCCATAGAATACAGAAAGAGCAAAGTACTTATGATGTTACTGAGATTTAATACTGTGTTTATTAAGAGTCCTATTGCTATTTTAGGAGGACGGTACAAAGAGTTTGTTAAAAATAGAAACAAAAATCATTAGGTATTAAAGGCACTGGCACCATGCTTTGATCATTTCACAGAATGCCTCACACCCTGAAGGGGCTGTGGATGGAGCAGCTGGTGACACTGTTTGGAAGGATTGCTACAGTCTGGGAAGTGTTCAGTGTTTAGCTGTGCAAAGTGAGTAAACTTCTGACAGATGAGTTTCCTTGAGACAGTTTTTATGAAATGCCTTAAAAGCCAGTACTGCCCGAGCCACTGAGACCTGAGGAATTATTTAATAAATACTGACCTTTCTTCAAATTCTCCCTCCTTGGCCCCTCTGTCTTCTCAGAGGAAAATAATTGCTTACAATTATTTGTCTCATAACTTCACAATCCTGTCACCAGACACAGTGTCATCACATTTTTGTGTACACTGAACTTTGCTGCACCACATAAGCTGAGGGACAACTTCTGTGCATATTCTAATTCTTACAGGTCCACAGCCCCATGGTATAAAGATATCTGTCAGCACAGCTCTGATACAAGCATGAATCCTTGCACAGTAGTTGACTTGGAGGCCTGCTACTGAATTAGAAATCTATTTTATATAACAGAAGTGTCTGATGTACTAAAATACTACATGGGTGACAACACCACCAGTGGGACCTACCAAAGTGAGTTAAAATAGCTGCTCAGGCAGCTCTGGAGTCTGCCCTGACACGTGTCTGGTGGCACTGCCAGGGAATCTTCCTGCCAGGGAATGTTCCTGCCTCTCCTTGGCCACCTCCAGTGCTGACTGGAGAGCGAGAGCTCAGCACTGCAGCAGCTTCCAGCCCCAGCTCTGCAGCAGCAGCATCCTTCACTTTTCCCAGCCCTGCATCTTTCCAAGGGAACCTCAGCTCAGCTTTAAATCACCAGTGGCCTCTTGCTCATGGCAGATTGAGAGTGGCACATATCTTTGTTTTAAATTTGAGTTTACTCCTAATTGCAACATCACAGATGGGGCTGGAGATTCTTCCAAGAGCTGATCTCTTTTAGTGCCATGGTTGGGAGTTGCTCCTACCTTTGTTCCTTCAGAAGGTCTGTGGTAACTCTTACTGTGTGATCTCTTAGCTCCATTTCCTGCCTCAGCTTACAGCAGGTGTATCTGACTCAGCTCTGTATTGAATTTTTGCCTTATGGTAAATTGAATCACACTGAACAAATTGAAATGTAATTCAACAACCAAGAATTTGTCTGAATGAAAAACAGCAAGAGGGTTTCCCGACAACGACAAGACTCACAGACCTTCCCTTTCAGGCTTCAGAACAGAACTTCCTCTTGCCCACATTTCTCATATTACCAAGCACAGCCTTCCTCAGAATATCACACAATACCTGAAGAACATTTCTGGGAGAAACTTCCAGCAGTTGCCTTTGCACACTGGATTTTAGTTACAGGAGCTCCAAGTCTGCCAGAATTACAATCGTGTAGGAAAGTTTTAAAACAACCAGAGTTGTAGGCAAAGTTAATGAGGAGACAGTGCTATTGTATAGACTCACAAAATAGATACAAAGCTATTTGGCATCTTATAACAATTTTTTAATGCAGGAATTGATAGAGTAATTTCCTCATGTCATTATCAGAATAATAGTGCAAACATACCAGAATAAAAAACAGAGAAATTGTTTAATAACAGGGAATAGTAACAAAAAAAAGTGAAACTCTCTTTTTTAACTTAAGATTTTCTCTTTTTCCGTGACAATTATTAAACACTCCAAAATTGCCACTTTAGGTTGTGTAGGGTTTTTTGGTAGGTAGGTACTGAATCTAGAACATATTCCAAGTCATGGCAGGGTTTTGCATATTGATGTAAGCTCAAGAACAAATTTCCTTTGGTCACTTTTTTCCAGTACTTTTTTTTTTTTTTGTCTGATCCTCTCCCATAAAAAAGTATCAAATTAAAGAGACACTTGTTTGACACATTGTCTGCAACAGTGCCTCTGAACACAGTGATTTGCTCAGTATTGACTTAAAGTGCAATTTATTCAATGAAAAGACTCCAAGGAAAACCAGGATGCTGCAGGAATAACATGAAGTATTGACCTAATCCAAACTTGCTTAGACAAACTGGCAATATCTAAATTGAAATAGTACATCTGGAGGCAAGAAGAAAAAAGCCTGGTGCCTCTACAATTTACATATCCTCCCAAGTAGCAGCATGAAATAAAGCCTGAGCTGCTGCAGCAGCGCGAGCCGCTGGCTGCGTGTAAATCTCTGCTCGGAACGCCGATCCCGAGCTGGCACAGCCTCCAGACAGAGGGATTTACAGCAGCAGGGGATGCAGCTCTGCCTGGCTTCTGGTGCTGCAGTGTGTGCTGGACAGCTCTGGAATCAGCTCTGCTCCCTCCCAGCTCCCTGATCCCAGGGACATTCCTGGGATCTGGAATTACTGGGGCCAGGCTTGGGCTCGCAGGGGAAATCTCCACAGGCACAGAAGGACTCACAAAGTGAATGGCACTTCACAAATGTACTTTAAAACTGGTTCCTGAGCCTGCAGCTGCAACCTGTGGGACAGCAAACCCCACCCCACAATTCTCCCTGTTCTTTCTCCATGTGCTTTGTGAGGGCTGAGCATCATTTTTCCAATGAACCCTTTTCACCATAAGACATTTAAAATCTATTTGGTGCACACATGTTCTCTGTTATGCCCCAAAACCAGTTCCACTCAGCATTTCTTCAGGGAATAGTTTTGAAGCAACAAAACGTAAAAGAAGTCTGCTTAATGTGGTTTCATTTACAACAAAACAGTTTTTTCTTCATTGTTCTTGTTATTCTTCTAGATCACTGCAAATTCTTTTTCTTTTTTTTTTTTTTTTTCCTAGGGGAAGGGCTTTTCTGTTTTCATTTCTAATTGAGTGTTAGAAGATAATTGGTTAATTGCATTGGTTTAGAAGCTAAACAAAAAGTAAATTATTAACTATTTTCTACCTAGGATCACATGGTAAAAACGTGTATTTGAGATTACAGATTCATGCGTTTAATCTTAGACTCTGAGTAAAATATTACTGAATCATATATGAACAATAATAATCAAGATTGCAGACATTATTATTTTATGTTTAGGGGCATTTTCATTGAAAAGTTGACTACTGTAATGCAATAATCCTACACTTTGGAGTGAGTTTTATGGATACAGCTTTATGAATATGCATTACATAGCTGTTTGTCTTTTCTAACTTTATATAAAAAGTCTCATATGCTAATTCCCACTGCAGAGAATCTCTGATGAGCCCTGAATTTGCTTCTAAATTTCACTCTCATTTATTACGGACTAACGTCAGAACACTTTTTCTCAATGTTTGAGAACCAAGTTTGCTGCATTCAGAGCCCAAATCATGTGTAAAAGTCCAAACAAAACCCAGCATATTTTGGAATATGCAATGGCATAGTGACCCAGTATCTGTTTTTCCCATAAACTGCATTAATTTTAATAATGTTTTCACACTCATGTCTGGTGCAAAATTAGTCAGTCTTTCTTGATGTTTATTCTGGGTCATTCTGCAAGAGCTTCTTCTATTCATGATGGGAGTTTTAATTAATTTATTTTCATGACTAGATCCAATTTCCAGCTGCAGGTGCAGGAAACTCTACTTTCAAACTCTTATCCTGAACCTGAACATTTTGAAACAGTGGCCACTTATAAATTCCCTGTGCCAGTGTACAAGATGAGACAAATACACCACGGGCTGCAGTGCCAGAGGATTCTGGCATTGTTTAGCTACAAACTGCAACTCTGCTCTAATGCTGCTTCACTGAAAACCACAGAATTGCAACGTGTTGCTCTCATTAAAACAAATTAATCTCCCACACAGCAGAAGCTGATGGTTTAGCAGCAATTTCATCCCTCTCCCATCAAAGAGTGGTGCAGGAACACTTTGCTTGCCCAGGGAGATGCTGCTGAGTACAGATTGTCTGATATTCCCAGGCAGCTTTGCAAAGATGTACTCTGGGTTTCAGTGAGCAATTCCCAAAGACATTGCTGGAAAATATCCACAGACTCCACACAGTTTTGAATATCTTGGATTTCTGCTTACTGACCTTGACATAAGCAAATGTTTGGTTTTGGTTTTGTTTTGTTTTGTTTTTTTTTTTTTGTTTTTTTTTTTTTTTTTTTNTTTTTTTTTTTTTTTTTAAGAAGTCACTGAAAAATGTAACATAATTACTTGGGGCTACTTCCAGTAGAATACAGTGCAAGATGTAATTTTGTGTTTTATTTTTCTCTCCCATTTTTCCTGATGTGGTGAAACATCATTGGCATAATAAGAAGATAATGTAGCACTGTAAGTACTGGATGAGATACTCCCAGTGCCTCCAGATAGGTGTGATTGTTACCTTACACCTACCCCAAATTCCCAGTACTCTGTAGGCTACTTACAACTTGGAAATGTTACTTATCTTTACCCTTTTAGATAATATCCTCAAAGTGTTGATGCCAATGCCATGCTTAATTTGAACCACATGAGCTCTAGAAAGTATTTTGGCTGATGTTCTCAAATTTCTTTCCTCACCTCAGCTTTACTGACTTCTTTGGGTAAAGCAATAAAATTTTATTATCTGTGTTATTACAAAAAATAGGAGCCCTAATTATGAAATAAAAATGTGCCTGCTCATAAAAAGCAAAACACAGCAAGGGAAATGAAAGATAGAAGCAGGTTCATTCCATAGTAGGATGAAATAAAACACAAGAAATGCCAAGATCTCAAAGAAAGCCTGAGCATGGCTGACTGTTAAAGGCTTCTGATGGCTCAGGTAAGATGAGAATGGCTTCAAACTAAAAAAACAATGTGTGATTAAAAGTTGGGTAACAATAGTTTTAGCTGAGCTCAGAAGGAGTGGGGTAAGATTAAGAGAAAGAGAGCTCCAGACAACCTTAATTAGAATATTGCATAAACCAACAGAAAACAAAGAACAGAAGCAGAGTTTTCAGGAGTTTGGTGATTTTAAAGGTTGAGAGGCTTAAGGCTTAATCATGTTCTTATTGTCAAGGGAAATGAAAGAGAAAAATGGGGCAAGACATATAAGGAAATGTGATGGGACAAGAAGAACAGGTAGATGAGGAAGTAGATGAGAAAGCTGTGCTTCTTTGTAATGAAGGATCTTTGTGATGGAGAAAGAATGTCAAACCAACAGGAAGGCACAGATAAACACCTCATTTTGTCAAGTTTTTTTTCCCAGAAGAAAGCGACAAGATATTATGCAGTGATATAAAAATAAATGGAAGCAAGGGAAGAATAAGAAGGAAGCACAGATTTGAGAGAATTTTAAAACAAGTCCAAAAAATGTTGGGTGCCACATGCAGGAAAAAGCTGATGGCAGCATTGAATAAGAGATCTGAAAAAAAAAAAAGAAACAACAGCATGCCTGAAAAGAAGAAGAGTGCTCTATAAAATAGCAAAGAAAAGCTATTTTGGTACAGAGAAGTTTTGTAGTAGGGCTGTGGATTAAACGAAAATGAGAACAAGGAAATGCACAGCTCAAAAGAAATTGGACATTGGCCTGTAAGCTGAAGCATCCAGAATAAGGGAAGGATATTGCAAGGAGGAGAACAAAGAGCCAGGTGGAAATCTGGTGCTGCTAATGGGAAGAGCTGACTGAGGAGTAAATGTCAGGAAGCTGGAGAGAGAACAGGGCAGAGAAGCTGTTTGCAACACCACTCTGGGGAAGGGAAACTGTGTGAAGAGAGCAAACCTGCTGGAAAACACCCAAACAATGCTGATCCAGGATATGAGCACAGAGCTGGCAAGGGCTTCCTTCTGTGTTTTGCTAAACACACACTCATTTGGATTATGTAAGTGCTGCAGAGTTGCCTGGGATGTGAGTCACAATTTACCCATCTCAAAGCCTCGCTGCAAGTGATGTAAATCATGGACAATTTACAGCACAGGCCCTGCTCCCTTTTCCATCAGAACCCACTCCCCCTGCAGTGAGGATCAGGGGGAGTCACAAGGGCTGAAAGTGCTCTGGGGTAACGGGCTCACCTGAAGGACAGAGGCATCTAGAAAGGGAAGAGACAGCTGCTCACTGTTCTTAGAATAAACCCAGACAGAAACAAACCCCCCAACCCTACTGTGACATATCTGCACCTGTGCTAGGGAGTGTGACTCCAGGAATGATGCTGTGTCATGTACAGCACAGCATATGCATGCCAGTATACCTTTTATGAACACAAATGCTTCAGAGTCTAGGAAAAGTCTAGAAAAAGTGAGATTGTTGATGTTTGGGATAGTGCTTACACCATTTTCTTCTTCCTAAGAAGAGTAAAAAAGAATAATGCTGTAATACTCCTCAGCAAGTGTGTCTGGTCAGAAAAGCAGAGGAACATAACCCAAAAGAAAGAAGCATCTTCAAGGAAGTTGTCCCCTGCTCTAATTCTGGAGAGAGATGCCAGAAGCACTTCTGGTCCTCTCCATGACTGCATTAGAGACAGGCTGCTCACAGGAATTTACCTACATGACGATACTCAAGAAGGTTAATTGGAATTAACTAAAATGTATGAACTTTGAAGTGGATTAATTACATTATCCTAAGTCCTTGTGTAGCTATTCTTATTTAAAATTAAAATGATCTTAATTTAGTTTATGTTATTTCACTCCTAAACGAATGATAAAATGAATTAGGATAATTTCAGAACTCATTTGCATTAATTTTCCTGTGTACACGTGTGTAAACAAACACCGAGATCCTAAAACTTAAAACCTCATTGAGTTTCATTAAGCTTATCAATAATGCATCAGGACTGCAAGACTGGCTCCCAGACACAGCTCTTAATGATGACACCATTTGGGATGATCACAATACCCAGAGTAACAGAGACACAAATCCAGCAGCTCTGTAAAGCTTTCGGATCCTTTAGAAGCAGAAATTCCTTCAGCAGAAAAACCTTGCCACGCAATTGCATCCCAGAGTGGGCCAGAGTAAATGGAAATTATATAAACATCCTGTTTATATAATTCCAAACAAATGTTGTTTTTAACATTCCAAATTTCACCTTTGAAATAACAGCATCCTAAAGACAGGAGAAATTTGCAAAGTCCTTCCCTAGCCCCAATACATGGTGGGATTATGATGCCCCTCTAAAGGCCAATGAGCATAAAACCCACGAGAAAACCTGCAAGCCTGTAACATACAATTAAGATCAAACAAATTTTCCAGCTGTCCTGCTGGATGAAGGCTGACTGTTTATTGAGGTTATTCAGCAAATGGATGATGAAAAATGGAGTTCCAATGAAATTTAAAGGTGTAACTCTAAATAAAATGCCAGAAACAAGTCTGAAGCCAGTGTCATCTCATATGACTGGCAAAAAGCACAACTGCCTAACAGCTGTAATAAAGAGAGCTCTAAATAATACTTGTAAAGATATTGCTTTCAGTGAAAATTTATTGCATTTCTCTATCAAAACTGAGAAATGCAGCAAAAAACATATTCACGTGAGAGAACTGTTGGAATGTTTGTTGTGTGACAAAATATTCCAGTGAAAACAACAAGAGTTCATAATGATCCAATAGATAAATTAAATCTTGCTTACTGAATAACAACAGGAAAGGAGCAGTGCCCTGAGTGCCCAGAACCACTGTGCAGTAATTAGGAGGCTTTACACCAACAAAATGATTACAAATTGCATTTTATCTGCCTAGTGGCTGAATCTTACTAATTATGGGTACATAAATTGACAGAGATGAGTTGTTTATTTAGTATGACTGTTAGACTGATTTAAAAAGTAGTATTTTTTAAATATAAAGCTTTTGCTACACTAATTTTTCCTGTAGAGAAGTTGTGAAAAACATGCTTTAAAGATGTTCTTTCAGAATGGAATTATCACTGTCTTTAATCCTGTGCAAGGACAAAACTTACTGAATGCTTTTATAAAGAAGGGATATAAACCACTGTAATAATGGAGATAAGAGGTAAGGAACAGGAATCAGGAGAAGCATTTTCTATTTCTAAATCCTAAACAGGTGTCTTGTGTGACCTCAGATATCTAAACAGTTTCAGTTTCTCCAGTTCTCAACCTGTTTGTATATTTTTACAATACATAAACCTAAAAGAGATTTAAGAAGATGTAGTTCAGCTGGATAAGTATTTTATTATTGCTAGGCTAGTTAAAATAAATATCCTGAGAGCTGCTCTGCTTACCATAGCACTCACTTGCTCTCAAAAAAATGGGAGAATGCCTGAAAAGTTCTTACTGAAGAATGAACTTGTAAAAAACAGTGGTGATAGATGACCCTGGGTTGAAAGAGCTGTAAAAAGACTCAGAATGCAAAGCTTTCCTTTAGCTTTTCGTCAGACTTGATGCTCTTTCTGCTGTGTTTCACATCTTTTAGCCACCACGATTTGTAATTTTGTACAACCATAATCCTTCCTCATCCTACCCCCCTGCTCTGGCAGAGTATTTGCTGTTTTTTCCCCATAATCAGGGCACTGAGAGAATAAAGAACAACATTAGTCCAGCTTGCTGCTGGTCTGACTGCAATTACAAACCAGAGCTGAGCCTGGTTCGTGTTCATTTAGCAGGAAGGTCACAGGTAGCTTTGAACTGACACTCATTCCTTGTGTGCAAACACATTCCCTTTCATGTCCTCACCCCGCCTCTTTCATACTATCCAGTGTGAATTCTTTGACACTTCTTAAAATATTTTAAAGTGAACTTATTTAAAAATTGGAAAAGTCAACTCATTAAATAACGTATTTGTAGTAAGAACCTTTTATCTTCCACTGAAGGCAATAACAAGAGTCTCTGTGAAAATTTTCAATAGACAACAAACAGCCTCTTTGAGTTTAGAGCTTTCTGAAGTGACTGATCCTGACTGTCTCAGAAAGGTGTTTTCCATATGCACTAGATATATGCAAACACTAAACAACAACAACAAATATATATAAAAAAGAAACATTTTGAATTGCACTTACTAGAAGTTATATCATTTTACATCTTTAGATTTAGCAGAAATATAGAAAGTATTTCTTGAAAGTCGCGTGGCTCTCCTATTGTTTCCTTAATTTAAAAACTAACTTCAGTTCTGGACAAACTGTTCCCTGATTGTGAACCAGCAGGAGCTCTCTAAAGATCTGGTGCAACCTGCACACTCCAGTGGTGCAGCCAAGAGACAACTCTGGCACCAGGCACAGACCTAAATTCCATGTTGGATGATAATCCTCACTGAAACCTACCTTTCATCTATTTCCAAACTTTATTCACAGTAAGATTCACCTAAAACTCACTGATAATTATAACACCCAGCGCTAATTACACCCTGTTGGTTCTCTCCTGCATGCACACAGAACAGTGCAAGGAACTGAGATTCCACTATGCAAGCACCAAAAGCCCATCCTTAACCTGCAGGTCAATAATTCAACAAGAAGCTGAGTTAGGAGCAATATAGGAAGAGAAAATTCTCACAGGGTAACTAAACTTCAATTCTTTCTTTCAGTCCTTTCCACTTAGGTGAAAAACAGATGTGAGTCGAACTTGTTCTTATTTGATGTTCCCAGGTCTGAACTGCTCCTCTAGGAATGCAAATTACAGCTCCACGTCGATCCTGTAAATTGTATCACTCTAATGCTCCTCACACCTCACCAGACTCAAACTCTCTGACACCATGGTATGCAGAAAAGAGGAGCATTTTGGATACACTCAGCTCTAATTCAGTAAAAGAAGAAAGGGAAGAAACAGTTCTTGTAAGGCTTTGGTTTCTTTATCTTGCACTCAAACTACTTCTAAAAAGAGCAGAGATTTTTGCCCATTTAAAAATGGCTTATTTGATGATTACCTCAAGGAATATTAAGAGAAACATGAGGATAATTCCATCAAGGCTTTTAAAAATCCTGTATGTGATTTGTCTTTCTTTTTTTCTGAGGGTTAAGAATCTCAGCTGCAATGGCAGAAACAACCCTGTACCCACCATTGTTCATCCCCCAGGGCTGTCCCTCAGCACAGCAGCAGCTCTCACAGTGAGCCTCCACTTTTATTCAGAACATGTACTGTCTGCACTCTTCATTGGCTGGGTCATACACGATTTACTCTTTTATGCATCCTCATCTCATTTCTGCTTTCTTATTTAAATGCAGTTTTATTTATTGTGGTGTAAACAGAAAACACTCTCAGTCCAAGGTGAATGCTAAGAGAAAAGAAGCTCTAAGTAGTTTTGTCATTCCTGCCCACACAGTGTCATTCTCTGCGTGCTTGTAACTAAAACTGGCAGGGTGGGACATGGTTGAGGGTTTCTCCAGGTTTTTATTTAAAACTGTTTTCAAGCTTCCACAGGGTCACAGAATATTCAGAGTTGGAAGGGATCCACAAGGACTACAAAGCCCAACTTTTAAGTGAATGACCCATCTGGGGATTGAACCCACACCCTTGATGTTAGTAACACCATGCTCTAACCAACTGCAGAGACATCAGTAGCCCAAATAAATCCAGGAAACAAAGTGCTGGAGTTACCAATACACACTGCAACAGGCTATGATGCTGGCAGAATGGATTTTAATTGTGATTGTCGGCACTTCTGATTTTTTTTATTTCTCGTGAGTTAAAAAAAACCACTTCAAAATTATGAATTATGGCATGCAGGGTTCCTGACATGCTGTAGAAATCTGCAAGCTTCAGCCAGGCTCAGCAATCCTGTGTGCACACATCCATTCCCTCACCCACTGGCTTCAGACAGAACACTGTCAAAACTGAGAAAGTCGCGTACTGAAGGTGCTGCTGCGCCTTGTGTTTGCAGCCTGGGGGCTCTGCAAGTGTGCAGTTTGAGACAGTTTTTCGTGGTAAAAGCTTGGATGAAGAGTTTTAATTTAACACACAGTGAATTTTGGTTGGTGTGTCTTCATTAGTGCGTGAGTCGTTTAATTTGAGTTGTTTAATTTTTACTGCCCACGTCAAACTCAGCTGTCAGGACAGACCTGTTCAACTCTTGATGGGAGGATTGTTCATCTCTTTACCACCACTTTGTGAACTCCTCACTGGGGCAGCTGACTCTCCACTGATAACAGTGAATCTACTTTCACCAAATCTTTTGAGGAGAAGTATGTGATGGATAAGAACTAAAGGAATTAAGCAGGAGAGAAATGAAGCTTGAGGGTTCTCACCAATGTTTGATGAGCAGTCTGGGCAATTAGGACCCAGCAGTTCAGAGCAGCTCACAGCACTTCCCAACAAAGCTTGTCAGAAAAATTGTGCAGGAAAGTTCCAGTTTGCAAGGTATTGATTTAACAAAAAATGTAACATACTGTGAAATACACCGTTTCACTGATGTAATTAGACCTGGTCTGGGTGTCATGTTTAATTAAAGAAATAATGGAAAATAAAGTTGCAACCTGCTATCTATCCACCCTTTAAAAAGTGACTTAAATCATCTTTATACCTAAATGCTATCATCCTACCTGAGAAGTGCTCAGTCTGCACCTTCTTTCCACTGATGGTCCCTAGCTGCTAACACAACACTGTATCCTAAGTCTGTGCATTAGAAAAACCTCCCTGTTGTTAAAAGAGAAACTCAGCAGTAGAGAAACATATAAACATCTATAAATCCATATATATACACCTATAAATCCAACTCTTTGCTAAACAAAAAGAAGAATCAGTGCAGAGTTGGCAATCAAATGTTGCTAGAATAAGGAAAGGACAATTGTGATCAGTGTGTGTTCCTGTTTTCTGCTTTGCACAATGCATGTCCCACCTGAGCTCTTACAAGGAAAGGTGTAGACGACATGGTCACAGCCAGGCAGGCTTTAGGCTCTCCAGAGGAGATGCCAGGCATTCCATCAGTTTTGGTTTTCTCATCACATACTTCACTTTTTCTTTTCCACATGTGTGGCAGACATTCTGCCCATATCCCAAAAACCTAATTTCTGTTTTTCTCTCTTCAGGAAAGACTTGCAGACGATCTGTTAGGAGGGAAGATCCATGACCTGAGTACCACTGTGTTCACTGTGGGCTCCGGGCAGGGATTGCTGTAGAACTCCACCCAGTTATGAGAAGGTATGGGGCAGGAGAGCCCTTTTCTGGAACCAGAATTAATTCCCATTAAGCTGCCTAATGACCCTGGGATATTGGTGAGCCCCAACCATTTCTTAATAATGGGTATTATGACTCATCCATCCCTCCTGCCTTACTTCTCAATGCACCATTGAAAAGACAGGAAACCATTTTACCAACATACCCTAATATATCATAGCAATTTAACTTCTAATAGATTTTATTATTGCTTTTAATTCTTTTTTCTTTCAAGGATATTGATTTTGAGAGTACACTACTCTTGCAATTAGATACAACTGTTTTTTCAGTCTGTAATCATTTTTGCTTTGTAACTTTTGCAGGAGACAAACTGCCCTAATACAACCCCTGATCTCTCTGAGTCATGTAGGGATGTTAAAATAACAAGGACATAAATATGATACACAAGTTAGTGAATACAGAACAACAGCCTGCACTAAAGAAATGCTTTTATTGTCTGACTTGTCAACACACTAAAACCTAAAACTGCTGCACACACAGCACTTGGAAAGAAGTTAGGCAAAGCAGCCTGAGGTAATAGCTGGGTGGCAAAAACCACTCTTTTTTCAAAGTTCTCTACCAAGAGCTGCACCAGGAACCTCCACTGCAGCCTCAGACATCCACTCCTCAGCAAACACATCCTGCAGCCTCTACAGAGAACATATTTCATGGTCTGCTTCCCTGTGCACATTTACATAAAGCCAGCAAGCTGCTCTGGTGAGGAGCTGGTGCTTTACACCAGCAGATCGCTGTTTGTTCTACCAACAACACTTGTTTAAGCAGAACCCTGTAAGCTGCTGCTCCTCTATTAACAATTTTGCTGCTGTTCTGCACATATTAAGCAGCTTCCCCAGTGATGCAGAAATGAGGCATTAAACCATAACAAGAAACATCATTCTAGTATTATCACAAAAAATGGTATTTACTATTCACAGCATTGACATTTACTTCTTTTGGAGAAATAAAGTGTTAGAAGTCATCTGGAATTTTGTCAGCACCTTTTTTTCACAATTAATGCTGACTGCTATACGTATAAAGTAGTTTAAATTTCTGCTTTATTTTCCTAATCTATGTCAGCCAGTCATAGCTCTTTTATTTTTGGTGCACTTAGAGTAAGAAATTGACATTTCCTTTAGATATCACCAGGGTAGTACCAGTTCTCTGTTTTATGATATACATGAAAACATGGTCTTTGTTGTAAAAGGGAACTTGATTTTAGTACATACAGAATTTCCCCCTTGGTGCCCTTCTAACTCTACCTTGTAATCATCAATAGCAAATCCCTGCCAGAGAATGTAAAAAATTAAGACAGCTTCTGGTTAGAGCCCCTGACAAGGTAAAAGGCTTCTCTCATGATTCCATCAAAATTAAGTCAGACTTAAATGGCACAAGGATGTCAGACACAATCTGGGGACCAGGCTGCCTTTTTCCCAAAGCCTTCAATGTGCACACCAGCTCTGCAGCCAGAACTGCCTCAAAACCTTTTGTAAGTAATAGTAGGAATTACCATAAAACCTTTCCTTTCTTGAAGTGATCGTGGTCTTTTTCCTGTCTGTAATTACCTTAGTCACAAAGAACAATTCAAACCAACCCAAATTCCTTTGGAACAACACAGAAATTACTCTGCTCCACATCACCAGGAGCTGTCACTGTTCCTGCCTTAAAAACCAGTAAGGACAAAGGAATTGGCCATGTTGTTACACAGTGCCATAATTTTTCTTCACTTATATCTTTTTTACTTCTAAGGTAAATAAGAGCCTGTGGTGCATGCAGCTTTTCAGGACCCCAAATGCACACCTTCTTCCCTCAGGGAAAAAAAAACCAACAAACCACAACACAGCTCCTGCACCAACATGAGTAACTGAAATATTTAAAACTGCAAAGCTGCCTAGGACCATTATTGATTTTACTGTGCATGGAACAGCTGAAGCATCAGACAGCAGCCATTCCTTGCCATAAACATTCCAAGGCACCTGTGTATCCTCAGCAAGCCCAGAACGCTGCTGTTGATGTGGCAGATTATTCACTCTGGGATCCTGGAGGTGTCCTTGGTGTTTTCCTCCCTGCAGCTCAGCCCCAATGACAACCAGAAGGGCGAGGCCACCACCAGTTATTAGGATGTGATGGCGTGTTGAGCACATACCTGAGGACTCATCTTGCTGGGGACTTATCCCTGTAATTGCAGTTGCAAATCTGTCATATCTGGAAGCCTCTGGAACTTTTTGTAGCCTTATTAGATGTGGGAGGGCCCAGCCAGCTCAGTGACTCTGTGCTCAGGAAAAGCAGCCCAAAACAACTTTACTGACCGTTCCACCCATTTTACACTTATGGCTCTCCTAATTCTGATTTAATAAGAAACAAACAAACAAACACAACAACCATAACAAAACATTCAAAGGTGTAATGGCCTTGTTTTAAATCACACACTGCACTGGGATTAGAAAATAATTATTAGTCCTCTTTTAAAGTAAGCAGATTATCATGCTGCTAATTATTCTCAAAGGAATAGAAGAGATGAGAAAATAATCTAAAACTTTTCCTGATGGAACTAAACTCATGACTAGGCTTAATAGGCTCATTATAATTACCAACAACTTTTGCTTTGCTAGTTCCAGAAAGAACTGTGACCAGGATAACACTTGAAGCTGACTTTCCACACAAGTTCTGTTGGCTGCCTACACTACTGCACCAATAAAGACAGCCCAATCTCTCTGTAGTATTTTAGAAAGAAAATTCATTTAAAAATCTCCAAAAAACCCAAACATAGATTGAATGGTAGTTTATATCCCACTGAAGGAATTCCTTGCAGCTGGTGCTTCAGCAGCACAAAGCTTTGCATCTGCTGTGCTGCCATCTAAAGGGTACGGAAAAAGGGAGGAGAATTAGATTTTTCATGTGCTCAGTGGGAATTATGAACTAATTGGCACTTAACTATCCAAATTCTAGGTTTTAATTAGAATGGCACTTGAAACCTGAGGGCTGTTGACTCAATGTATTGGACGGGATCACCAGCAGCAGCAAAGTAAAACTTGGAGACATTTCCTTACATGGGAATGTCAGGAGTCAAATTATTTATGGACTGCATGACAATTCACAGCTCAGAAAAATTAACACAGAGAGCAAAGAGCTGTGCAAACAAGACCTTCAATCTACCCTTTCCCTGCTCTGTGAGTGAGCAAGCAGCCAAATCAAAGCCCTCTTTAGCCATCCTCCTTAGGCTACCTCTGCATTGACTTCAAAAGAAACTGGAACCTGGTAATACAAATTAATGAAGCACAAGGTCTGACTCACCTGCTGTGTTTTCCCAAGAAATCTACAATGCTAATTAAAAAAAAAAAAGAAACCAAAAACTTAATAACATTGTATATTTTCATAATTTATCACAGTTTTCTGTTTACTTTTACTGTCAGGTTTTTTCCTGATTTAGTTCTCTTTTTTGCCACTGCATTTTGTAAGTAAACAGAAATAAAGTTATAAAATAATAGTTTAGGTCTCATTAAGATTTTAATGCAACAAATAGAATATTAAAATTTATGTAGTTTGTTTATCTAAAATATTATTCAATAATGGATTACAAAACAAAAATTATAAACTATTAGAGAAGTGTTTTTTTCAGTTTCTGTCCATGCACTTTGTTTTAGAATTTAGTCTGTGTGTCGTAAAGTGCTCCTAAAACGTGATCACTCTAATGTTCACTTCTTGCCTACAAAAAAGGAAGAGATTTTTCCTCAAATCCCTGCTTTGGTAGATTGTTCAGTCTACCTTCAAAAAAAAAAAAAAAACCAAAAACAAAGGAAGATGTGCTAATTTCTAAAGCCATATAGCTTATTCATATGAAAACAAAGCAATTAAATCAGAGCCTGGAACTAGACAATAATATTTGCAGTTCATCCCAATTTCATCTTGAGTCACCACTTATGGCAGCACTGATTGCAGTGGTTTGTGGCTGCAGCACCGACGATAAACACGGGCTGGCAAAAGAAATAAACAGAATGAAACAGATAAAAGCAAATAAAAGAGCTTTTGTTTAAAGAAGAAATATGAACCAAAGCAGATGAAGGAATGTTAAATGAGGTGGAAAGTGCCTATTATCAGATTATTTAAATTGTTTGTGCAGCTCTGGAGTCACCACAGCCACTGCACGTGGTTTCAGCCCCAGCACTGTGAGCACTCCAGGGATTAAAGAATGGAGACACAGAAAGGCCAAGTTCCTGTCCAACATCTTCCTCTGGATGACAAAAGTTTTTTTGCTAAGTTCTCTTCTGTTCTTCCAGTTTTAAAACCAAATATGATCACAGCTCAGACAAAACAGCTCTCTGTAGATAACTGAACAGTGTTGATGAAGTACTTGGATGATGTAGGGAATTGCCTGAGAAGAAAATTGACCAAGACTTTTCCAGATATGAATTTTTTAAACAATCAAACCACAGACCTTTCTGCCTTCCTAAAATTCACCAGTTCAGTGGCCTGAAATCTAGACATTTGTCTTCTTAGAGATGATGATGACGTTTGAACACTTGCTTGGCCTACAGCAGCCACCACAGAAACTGAGTACATTTCCCCACACATTCCAGTGCAAAGAGAAGGTACTGACCCATAACTGTTTGAAGTCAGACCCCAAATCTCATTAGCTGCTTTCAGACTATCATTTCTGTTTAGCCAGATCCCCAAGAAGGAAAAGATTTGATAAGGTACATCGTAGGTAGTCCGGTGCTAAAAATACTGTGTATTAACAGGAAAATATGCCAAAATTCTCAGTGACTACTGCACTCATACATGGCTTATCTCCTGCAGCAGAAAGGAACTTTGAAGTACACTAATATAATGTCATTGATTTCTCCATCATATCAAGAAAAAAAGGACTGGTTGAGATGTTTGTAAAAGGAGGAGAACAAAATATGAAAGAATCAAGTGGATTTTGTACTTCAGGAGAAACCACAGATGGCTTCAATCCACATTTCTACTGCCACAGCTGGAACCGACCAACTCCTTCCTCAGCAGTGAGCAGAACCAGTTAAAGCAACCAGAAACAAAGTTTAATTTCTGCTCTCTCCTGCAGCCCGGACCCTGCCAGGCACGGGGCTGGGTCCCTGCATTGTGGGCTCTCTGAGAACAGACAATTTGTCCTAAACAAAAACCATCCTTGTGCTTTTCCACTGGTTTTAGAAGAGCTTTGGTATTTTTTAGCTGGAATTGTATTTACTCAAATTATGAAAAATGACAGCCATTTCATTGATTGTACACAGTTGTTTGCGAAAAGCAAAGTATCCTGAAAAGATTGAATACTTTGACATTTAAATAACAAAGCATTTACCCAAAATAATTTCTAAATTTATCTTCTTTATGGTTTTTGATTTAAAATTTGAATTTGAAAATGGCACAACAAAATATGTGATTTTATCAGAAATACACGCTTTGATTTAACTTTACATAGAAAAAAAATCCTGTGTTTTTTTAAGCATCTTTTAGAATTTTTATTCATTATGATGTATCTCAACACCTCAGATCATTTTTTTGGCAAGGCTTAACTGAAATAGAAAACTATGAGTTAATCTGGCAAACAGACAGTTCATCAGAGTAGCTGACAGCACATGAATAAGGGCTGATGCATGTTTCAGTTTGTGTTATTAATTGAAAACTAGGACTTCCAGGAGTTTTCAATACTGGGTTTCGTGAGGATCATTGTAAATGCATGCTTAATATACCAAAAAGTATCAAACATGTAAAAAATAGAAATAACACTTCAGTACTTGTCTGCCATCAGATAAGAGCAATAAAAAGAAATAAAATACTTTAGAAGAAGAGCCAATTTGTAAATTAAACCTTCTTAAACACAGCCAAGTTGCAAAGAATCACCCCATTTGTCTTCTGCAAAATCCAAGTGGAACCTTGGTGAGGGGAAGCTCCGACTGCAAAGGCCAAACAAATCCTTCCAGACAACCATGGGCACCCTCATGGTGCACGCACACATTTTATCCATTAAAGCTGAATTTAGAGTTCTTTCTCCACTGTGAATCCAGTGCTTATTTCACTGCATAAGAAACAAACCAACACTGGAGATTATCACACATCAAGGAAGGAACCCAAAGTCAACAGAGCTCATTTGTCCAGGTCTTAGGAACATCCTACTTTGCAGCCAGCTTCTTTGTTCCTGTATTATTTTGTTTTGGAGGAATTCTCTTCTGGCTTCTCGCAGGCTTTTACAATAAATAAGATATGCAAGGCAGAAGTTGGATACATTTACCCTAAAAACTGGGTAATAAGATACTTCTTTTGAGGATTTTTTTTTTTTTAAAGACCCTACATAAAAAGCACGATGAGTTATCCAGGGCAAGGGGAAACATGGAGTGCCTTATTTTGTGTTAAATAAACCAAGCTGCTGGAGCAGCAACACTCTGCAATTATTTATTAGGTGAAAGACATTGCCTGGTTGCAAAAAGAATGTACTTTAAATGTTGTGAGGTTTGTCAGAGGGAAGAAAACAGGCCAACTTGAAGATATGATGTGTCTGTTTATGTGAAGCTGATCACACTGCTCTTAAAAATTTATTTCAAGTGCAGGATGGATCCCATATGAAGTTTATACCTTCCTATTAAATAGTGAAAAAATATCAGACTGCATTCCCCTAAAGACACACTAAGAATTGCATCAAGGGATACAACTTGGATATGCTGGTCAGAAACTGAGAAAGGCTCATTTCAAAATTATTGGTAGATTCACAGCTATTTATATTAAAAGATGACTCCAAGGCATGAGCAAATAAGGAAACTCCAGCACATTTCTGCCACACCAGCTGTAAGCAGATGGGAGAGAATTAATTATCAGAAGGAGTTACGTGTAAGATGGATTTTTGTTCCTGCAAAGGAACATCACATAAATTACCAGGGCAACATGGGAAGATTTCTAGGCTAACATGAAGTTAAAATAGAGCAGTGTGTGGATAAAACCAGGCTGTCTCAGAGTTGAAAATGCTATTTTTCCAAGGTTTATGAGTAATCAGTTGAAGAATGTCGGTGAGTTCTGCTTGTCTCCAATTTCTTCTCAGCCTCTACGGATCAGTGCACCTGAGCCTGTGTCTCCCTTGGGAACTTATTATGCAGTAAATAAGGCTGTAAATTTGCAGGGGACTCTGCACTTGCTGCACTTGTGGACACTGTTAATGTGCCGTAAGAACCCTCTGCAAAGTTCACTCTCCTTTTTCAAAAGGGAACAGCACCGAGCACAGAGGATCCCCGTGAGGAATCAGGATGGATCACTGAGGGAAATGTAATTTCCCATCTACATTTACTCCCTGCAAACACAAACATGTTGTACAGAGAGAACAGGACTGCACCTCTGTGTGTCTGAGCACTCGCTGAAGTCACTCCTTGCTTGCTCTCAGGTTTCCTACACCTGGATCCTCCTCTGCCACTGCTGCCAGCACCACAGCTGGCCCCCCTCGTTAGAGAACCAAACCAATAAAAAAGCAAATCAAACCCTAAATCACAGGAACAACAGCAAACAGAAAATCCTGCCCTCAGAGATATGTTAAATATGGTGCTGCCTGTTTCAGAAAAGGCTGTGCAAAAACTGCAGTGCCACTCCCTGTGACCTGTGATCCGAGCTGAATACACATCACAAGACTGATGATTGATGAAGGCACAGATGGTTCAAGAGCTAAAACACGGAAGGTGAAGTTCTACTGGAAACTGTTCCATGGAAATCGTTCCCATGTGTGCCAAGGGAGTTTCAGTTTGGACAAGAAGAATTTCTTCATGGAAAGGGTTGTCCCACATTGAAGGGGCTGCCCAGGGAGCTGGTGGAGTCCCCATCCCTGGAGCTGTTCAAGCAATCACTGGAGCTTGTGCTTTGTCCTCTTGTCTGCTTGACAAGGTGGGGATTGCTGACAGGTTGGACTCCATGGTCTTGGAGGTCTTTTCCCACTGTAATGATTCTGAGGTTCTGTGACTACACAATCACAGAATCACAGAATGGTTTGGGTCAGAAGGGACCTTCAAAGGCCGCCTGGTCCAAGCCCCCTGCAATGAGCAGGGACATCTCCCACCAGGCCAAGCTGTCAGAGCCCCATCCAACCTGGCCTTGAACATTTTCAGGGATGGGGCATCCATCATCTCTCTGGGCAACCTTTGCCAGTGTTTTGCCACCACCATTGTAAAAACATTTTCCTTACATCTAATCAAAATCAATCCTCTTTTGGCTTCAAACCACTCAGCAGGCTTTGCTAAACTCTGTAAGTTCAGTGGTGCTTGAAGCCAACAACAAACGATTTTATTTCTTTCCAGCAGCAAGTTGAACATCTGCAAATGCTACCCCTTAGAAGACTTCTGTGGTCTTATCTAAAAGCCAAAGCACAAGCCACGAACCCAAAAATGATATTTAATAAATAAAGTTAATTAAATTGGTTAAAAATTAAAATAAATTCCAAAAAACACCTAATATCTGCTTTTCTTCTGTTGCACTGAACAGAAAAGAAAATTTTTCTGAGTGTTCCTATCAGAACTTCTTCAGGTATGGCATTTTATAGCCTGGACAAGTCTTTGAATTTTGCATTCCTTGCTCTTCTACAACTTCTTTTATTACAGCATCAGCTTGCACATGCATTATGAAATTCCATTTTCTGTGGTGAGGGAAAAAAAAACCAAAACAAAGTAGCAGTGAGAGTTCCAGAACCAACAGTGCTTCCATCCTTGATGGCTGCAGAGGAAAAAAAAACAAACCAGAAATGATAGCAAGATTCACATGACCAAATGGAAAATCTTCCAAAGACAACCCTCCTCAAAACACAATATTAATACAAAAAAAGCCTCATGATTCTTTCTAGAGTGCCCTTCACTAAACTTGAGCCCACGAGAACGACAGTGCTGACAGCACATTCTTCCTCTGCATCCACTGCAAGTCACCAATCAGAGCCAGGAATCATTTTTACATTAATGCCCAGAAAGCAGAATTTTCCAGGCTGTTAATGCTAAGGATTTGAGCTTATAGAGCAAAATAAAAAGCACAGAAATGGGAAAAACCACAAAGGAGTACCACGTTAGCACTACTCCACCCCCAGGACCTTATGACTTTAATAATGACACTCAACCTTAAATTCAAGGACTTTTTTCAATATTTCAACTTGCTGTATCAGGCTGAAAACAGAAAATGATAAGCCTCTGCACAGTGAAATAGGTACACACACATCTACACAAACTGAATTATTTGAGGATAATTCAACTCATCACATTATTTGTAGCATTTCTTAAAGCAGGATATGAATATATTCAGCTGAAGGCTTTCCAATATAATTTGCAAGGAGTTATGAGAATTGGATGTATTTTTCCTTTTGTAATATACACTCCATCACTTCTCCAAAGCTATTGCCATTTCTGTAATGAATATTTCTGATTATTTATAGCAGAGGAAGGGTCAGAGAGCATTAGAAATTGAACTCCTGCAGAACAGAGCTGCATCCTATGACACAGAGCTAGCAGGCAAAGTCTGAGATTTCCTTCACTGTGCTGCTTGTGACCTCAGTCCTGACCCATCTGTAAATGGGAGAGGTAAATATATCTGCTTCCAGCACAGTCCAAGGACGCTGACAACCAAATATCACGGAGCTGTACATGACTGAGTATGTCCATCTGCTGAGTCTGCTTTAAACCTCACTCCATAATATCATAGCAAGCCTTCCATACACCAAAAAATAGAATTTTGAATTTAATTAAGCTCTGAAATCACCCAGAATTACTCATTATTATACCTAATAATTTGAGAAATCAGGATTTGGAGTGGTCCCTACATTCTTGACAGTCTAAATACGGACTGGAGAACTTCTAAATATTTTGATTAAAAAATCTCTTGGCAAAAGATGGGATTGATGCTCTCTATCCTACTCATTTTGATACTTCTGTAGCCAGGAAAGGTTCTGTGTGCATGGATATTTGGATGATAAACTCTTTTACCGAGCACCACACTTTGAAATCATTTTAATTTTTCAAAATTAGTGACTGAATTCTTATCCATCTGCAAAAATCATAATTAATTCTACAAGCAGAGTACACAAGGAAAAGATGAGACTCAGAGGATGGGAATCTTCAGAAATTTATCAGAGTTATCAGATCTTGTGAGTTATAAAGTATTAGGAACTAAATCCACAAAACACATGGGTTTTGCCCTGAGCAGTTTTAATGGGTTAAAAGACATCTCATAGACAAAAGCAATTAGTGATTAAATTCAGGAATTGGTAATACCATCTTGATACAGAGCTGAAGATGCCAGGGGGTTCAATTTGAATCTTTTTGATGTTCTGAATTTTAGTTGGTGATAAATCCCTTTCTGCGGGAGTTCTGCATCTCGCTGCACTCAGACAGCAAAGTTATGACCCCTCCAAACATCCCCCACCTCTTCATTGTGGAGAGCTGCTAAGATTATGACAGATAATTTTTAAAGCATTAATAATAAACATGACAGAAAATTATATCAACACTGTGCTAAGGCCCAGAGAATGAGCAGCCACAGAAAACTGTAAATATTTGTCCATGGAAAAAAATTTTAAGCTACTGAGGAGTTTTGGAATGCAATTTTGTGCTAAAAACTTGTCTCATCATAGGTTAAGCCTACCCAGGTAGCCTTATTAGATTATAAAAAGCAGTCAGTTCTACTGAACAGAAGATAAACAGTGTAATATTTGTTCTTGTACTTTCCTATATTCCCTGGAAATTGATGACATTCTTAATGGCGTTTTAAAAATAGAAATGTATATATGTCTACTATGTATTTTTATATTCAAAATTGCTTTCTTTTAAAACATTAAATTATTAAGAAAAAGTGGTTTGGAGCCATTTTTCTATTTTGGGAGCCAGCAGAACTGTTGTTACAGCCAACCTCCTGAAATCAGCAGTTCCAGCAAGATGGCAATTTCCTGCTAAAAATGGAGACAATTTATTTATTGAATCACAATGTGAGGCGAGTAAAATTAAATAAATGCAAGTCACCAGAAAAAGCAGGAACTCCATTCACCTCTCCCTGTGTCTGAAGAACGTGTGTGTGTTTGTGCGTTACCCTCTCTCAAACTGCCATGTAAATGAAGATACAGCCAGAATCTGAAGAATCTTCTGTATCTTCCTATAAGAAATAAATTCAGGAAAGGAATCCATGAGGCCCAATCTCTTGCATGACTTCCTGGAGGAAAGTCTTTCCAAAACTATTTTGGGAAGTGTGCCCACAGAGAGGAACCCAGACACTGATAACTCTCTGAATATTCATAATTATGTGTATTTACTTAACTAAGCTGCTAAACCAAGAGTTTAGAATGAGGGATGGGGGGAACAAGAAATATTTGTGAAGAGCATGTGTCTGAAGACCTCAGAGAAAGAGTTTGAAGAGATGAAATTTTGTGTTGCTCAAGGAAAACACCAGCACCAGACTCAGCCCAGCTTTTAAATTTGTCACTTTGCATACTGAAAGGCAAATAGCAGTTTTGTTTCCATCTGTAAAAAGAAAAATACAATAGAGTAAAAGGCAACTTCACATACTTGAGGATGCTGTAGCAGCCTCCAGGGACTACAATGAACAGCTTCTTTGTAAAAAGGTTAGTGCCTGCAGTGATTACATCCTCTAGTGCTGGGATAGGCACCTTTGAATATTAAATGATTTTTGTCCATGGGCCCATTCCTGGCAAACAAATTATTAATGTGTTATGACTGCAAGTGGATTAGGAAATGCCACGCAGGACCTTGCTCTGCATGGGTTGTACAGGTTCATCCACCAATGCCTTAGCACAGCGCTGTCTTTAGTTTAATGTTCAGATATACAAATATAATTCACCAAGCTATCATTTTTTTGTTAACTGCGCTTTGCAGACAGTGCAGAGCAATTTGATGTCTCTCAAGGTGGATAATAGCATGAATAATTCATTAAGCTCGCTGGAGTTAATGTTGTTGTACTCAAGGTTAAGCATTCCCCCATCTCCATATAAGGAATTACTTGATTGCTTACCTTAAAAATGAACTTTCTTCAAAACGCCATTGTATAAATAATAGGCTGTGTCTGAGTGCCATGATTTGTAAGCTGCTCCATCAAGGTACCAGCAAAGAAGAACTGTTCACAGACTGAACAAACTCACATGTTGGGTTTTTTTTTTTCAGATGTGTTGCAACTCTTTGTAACAAACACACCCGTTCAGTGAAAATATCCTATCTAGGAGGCAATTTTTACTCCTTCCTTTGAGAATGATGAAGGTGATTTTGTTTATTAAGGACTGTACTAAAAATAAAAGCAAAATCAAGGGACTGTGTCCAGATTGGCCATGAGCTTAATAAAGATTAATCAAACTACCAAGAGAAAAGCAATGTGCTGCTTAGTCAACATCACAAATAAGCTGTAGCACTCGGATTATCCTTGGACAAACTGGGGGCAGGGGGGACCCTCTAAGAAACGAGGCCATGGAATCAAGCCAAGTTGTTTGGCTGGTGGTGTATTTAATTAAAAGAAGCAGCCAGGCAGCTCCCTACGTTCAGCTGCAGCTCAGCCAACGACTTCCCGTGTCCTCTACCCGCAAGTCCTTCTGCAGGGCAAGATCAAAAATTGCCAAACAGAAAGTGTTTTCTGACAAGTGCAGCCTTCACCTCTCGCTAATAACTTGCTGATCAAACTCCTATTGAAGCCAGGCAGAAACAAGGGCTGTGCTGAACCTCTCTGAGGGGACTCAGCATCCTCAAGAGAGACACCGCGGTCTCTCCGAAGGATAGCGCACTGCAGATCACCTGGAAAACGACACTTCCACAGGACACTGACAGAAATCACTCCAGTATTCAATGGACATGAACTACCTCACACTTGCAGAGTCCTCAGGAGCTCCCAGGCAGGAGCACATGTTATGAGATCATTTCTGTATTTGGGTTATTTCCCTGACTGGCTACAGAGTCTGGTTCAGAGAGAGACGATCAAACTCCTGCCTCAGGATGAGGCGTGGTACCCGTGCCGACTCTACAGCAGGCTCCATCCCAGAATAGTGACGCTGCCAGGCACACAGAACCTGACAACACCTCTCGGTGTTTATCTCCTCATAATGCACTGAAGGTGGAAAACAATTGAGAGTTTCTTTCAGCCTTACTGCTCTCTGCCAGCACATTTCAAGGGCGGACTCTCAGTGCTGGTTTCTTGGTTTCCGCTACCACGGCTGCCCTGCCTGTTTAGGTGACTTCCACCTCTCTTACTTCTTGCTTCAGCAAATGATAACAAATTATTAATTTGTCTGCAGATGACATTTACTGCAGAAGGCAGAAAGCTACACCAAAGAAAATGGTAATACAATAGCTTAAACAAGTCTAAGTGCCAGCTACCAGGCACTGTCATCATAAAACAAATTAGCGAGGCTTGTGCTCTGCTGATGAAATAATAGTCTGTGCTATGAAAACTGAACTCCAAAGGAAGCCTCACTTAACAAGTCCAGGGAGCTGAAAACATAACCAATCACCAATTATCTGTTATTCACATTTAACAAAGAGGAAATTTCATGTGGGGAATTGTAGAGGGAGAGCATGATTCCCTATCATTAGCGAAGGCACAGGACACATGTCTAACTGCAGATTTCACAGCATTCAGGTGAAAAAGAAAAGTTATGTAAAAAAATGTTATTATGGGAAAAAGATAATGGCTGCTCTGAAAACTGTTAACTAATAAAGTCAGGAACTCTTCCTTTTCAAAATGTGCACACACAGATTCCTTTTTCTTTCTGACAAAACAGGCACACAGCCTGAATATTACAGAAAGTTTGGAAGGCTGACTTGAAATTACAGATAGAACTTTAACAAATCCAACAGACAGGCTTAAAATGAACAGGTTACGTGTTTTTCATCTTGAATCACAAAGTAAAAACCACAGGTTAATTGAAATCCTTCTGTATGTACCCAACACGTCAACTGTTGCATGGACACAAAACCCATGGAAAGAGACACCAGGTTTGAGTCTTCACTTCCATTCAGGGACCTCACCTAGAATTTCCTACAGCTGACTAATTACCCATGCTGTATGACTGACAGCATTTCCTCAAATGACATCAATGAATATCTATGGTGCCTGCCTGCATCATTTCTGGAGCATTTTAATTACAGGTAGAAGCAGCAGCCTCATGTGCTCCTCTCTCTGAGCCTCCTGGAGGAAACCCCACGGTACCTTCATGAGCAGGAGGGTTCTCCAGGCTGCAACAAAACCCCACTGAAACCAAACCAAGCAAACTGAGATTTACAGGACATCAGTGGCTGTGGATCCCTGGCGAGCCATGGAGCTCTCAGCTTCAATTCCCAGCACCACCCTCCCTGCTCAGATTGCACAGCAGATGATTTTATCCCGCTGCCAGCGGGGCTGTGTCTGTCTAACATTTGCTGTTGGACACTCAGGTCAGTCCATCTCTATTGCCTGTTGCCAAACCTCAGCAAAATGTTCTCCATGGCTTTTTCCAGAAACTTTCCAAATCATTTCAGATGAGTGGGCTTGATTCCTTTTTTTTTAAGTGACTTTTCATGAAATGCATCTTTTCCGCCTATAAATCTCACATATATAACTTTTTCTCAAAATTATTTTAGTCTCAGACATGGGTGACAGCATTCAGCAATCACACCAGGAAGTTTCTGAAGGCAGAGATGCCATTGCTGGATTAATGTTTCAGAATAATGACAATAAGCGATGCCAAACAACAGATTGGCAAAATGAAAAATGTCAGCATAGCTTTGAAAAATACATGTGAAGAATTATTTCTTTCTTTGTTTCTACTTTTAGGACTACTCTTAGCTTGTTCCTGTGTTCTACTCTTGGAATTTCATGTTTAATCTTACCTCAAATCTTCACCTCTTTCATAATTTCATTTGAAAATGCATTTATGGAGTGCGCACTGGCAGAAAGGTGGGTATTTTATTAATGAATTAGTTAATATTTGCTTCTAAATAAAATGCCCCTTAAAAAAAAAAATTGCTTTTCATAACTGCTATGAAAATTCCACCTCATAAATATGTCAACAGAAATTTCATGAAGCTTCTTAAAATTCAGTAACTTTTTCTTATATTATCTTGATATAAGCAGCATTCAAAGCTTGCCAGTTAGGAAATTATACAATTAAAATAAACATTTATGATGAATATTTTAAAATATGAACATGAAGACCAGATTTGAGAAAAAATATCCATCTTGACCTCTCAAATCAATTTTTGAAAATCCTGTCATTTCCACAGCGTGACACCCCTCCAACAGATAACTACCTGACAATTCTCCCTTGATGCCCCACCATTTTGTACCTCAGTTTTATCAGACTTTGACTTGGCATTATCAGCTTTGATTATACTTTATGATATTTTATTAGCATCTCATAAACCCAAATGAAAATGTGTTAAACCATTTCCAGCTTCCTGAGCAGCGCTTCCTCAAACAGCACCAAGGACAGAGCAACAACACAATTTTTTTTCTCATCTACCCCATGTTGAAAAAGAGATTTTGGTTTAGGTTATCACACACATTGATGGATATCTCTGGGCAGGCTGTGAGTCCTGCCCAGAGGCTGAGGAGGTGGGAAAGTGCCCACTTTATTTTCCAGTATAAATATTCACATCTCTGTGTATTACAGGAAGACACGTGGCTGAATTATTATAATAATTTATACTGAATTTGTAATAAAGTAAAAAAAAAAAAAAAACAGCACTGAATTTCACACAAAAACTTTCATATATCCTCCTGGAACATCCTTATTTGCATGTATGGATCAGATGGGAAGGACATGGGCTAAATAAAGTTCTCAGAGATGCTGACAAGATGTCATCCTGCTCATTTTTGCAGTCTGGTTTATTTTCTGTAAAAAATAAATAATTTTGCGCTTCATTGCCTAATCCGTCTGAAAACCGTTTCATTGTCAAATTATGCAGGGTTTATGAATATTTCCAATCTGACAAGGCTACCCATTCTTTCATTACTGCCTTTTACCTATCTGGAAGGCCTGTCACAGCCTTGCCAGGTTTGCAGGTTTGTTCTTCACTCAGCATGTGTGGCCCATTTATCATTTAACATTTAACACTTGTTAGCTCCAATGTTGCTGTTTCTCTGTTGGGTCAGACAATTATCAGATAATATATATTTCCTTTCACTGTTTTGAATGTGGAAGGGAATATTTTATCAATATATCTCATATCTATGAAGGCATTAACATCTCCTTTTATATAGATTATTCTCCACATCTAATAACGATCTCAAAGTTTGTACAGAGACAGGGTAAAATTTCCAGTTCTCTCAAGATCAACAGTTATTCAACCAGCTTCACACTGAAATACTTTTATCTCTGTTCTTTAATACCTTCCCTCATTTGGCTTACTGGTACTTCCCAATCTCTAAGGAAAAACAAAACTGTCAGCCAAAACCACCTCCCATAATTTGTTTCCTAAAAACTTCTTATACTTTCAGAGATAACAAATAGAAGTGCAAAGGAGTACAAAGAATAGAAAGTTTCACCTGCAGGTATGAGACATCCATGTAGGATCTACTGCACTGGCTGCACAATCCAGATGAATAAAGGGATTGTTTTGCTGGTTTAAAAAGAGAATTTTGTTAAAAATGGAACAACTCTCTAATATTAATACCAGGAACAAAATTAAGATTAAAATATCAGGTTAAAATTTAAGTTTTGGAGTTTTTAAATATTTTTCTCTAATTTATAAACTCAGTTGCTGTCTTATCAGCAATTCATAAGCACATAATTTAGAATATTCTGCAGAGGTGCCCTGGACGTTTTTCCCATTGAGGGTCTCGAATCTCAGTCTCCACTCTCCTTCTAATTTCATGGATCTCACAGAAGCAGAAGGGGTGGCTTGGGAAATCATCTTTCTCTGTGGACACTTGTGCTGGGCTTTTTCAAAGTCAGACAGCTCCAAGCTCATGTTTGCCAAGAGAGCTGAGATTGTCACCGTGCTGCTGGGGACAGCAGGCTGAGGGCAACAGCTGCTCTGATCCAGCACCTGGAACCAGCCTGGCTGCTGCTCAGTGCTCCAAAAATATATCTACTATGAAACATCTTAAAAGTCTTGCTATATAATGCAGCTCTGCAAAAGACTTCTTTTTTTCAGGACAACTCAACTTCCATGTGTTCCTTAAAATATAAATACATAAACTTAAGTGTGTAGAAAGAAACAGATTTAAGTTTAATCGATTAAGTTTAAACCCGAGAAACATTCTGAGAAACTATTATACCTTAATAAGTTGTATAAAGGTCAGTTAGGAGAGATGGAAAGGTTTTGGGTTTCTTAGCTGTAATTTGTCTGCCATTCTCTGGCAGACAAGCATATTTCATCAAGGGTATTTCATCAAGGATAACAAGAGTATTAAGATTTGTTATAGGGAAAAACTAAACTCAGTAGGTTCACATTGAAATGTCCCACACTGAGCTGGTAAGAGAGCAACTGAGGTTATAAATTTAGAGAAAAAAAATTTAAAAAAACTCCAAAACTTAAATTTTAACCTGATATTTTAATCTTAATTTTGTTCCTGGTATTGATATAGGAGAGTTGTTACATTTTTAACAAAATTCTCTGTTTAAACCAGCAAAACAAACTTTGTTTCTGTGGCTTTACACTTGCTGGTTTGTGATATTTCCATTCTGTGCAAGTTCACCGGACAAATTAAACACAGTGGGGTTAAAAGATTTATCTTCAACATGAGCTTTCTGATTTTTTCATCAGTTGCTGAACTGGTTTGTCTTATGCTGAAAGTGTAACTCTGCATGATCAGAGTGGCAAAGGAACAAAGAAACTATATATAATGGATGTTTACAATATACTTCTTTTCAGCTCTTCTATCTTGAGAGCAGCAAGTGAAACACAAGTGTCTTACGAGTGAGATTCCATTTATTATTAAACAACTTCTGCTTCAGGTTTTCAATCCTTTTATCAGACAAGTTGCATTGTTGCAGTGCTCAATTGGGTTTTTTTTACGGCCAGAATTAAAAATGCCACAATTCAAATTTTTTTCTTGTATTTTTAAATGCAGCAGCAAGACTGAGGTTCTTTCCAGATGGAATTATTTATATGGTGGCAGAGGTGGCTTGACAGCATGATCAAAACCAAGGGGTGATGGATCCTGCCCTGCCATCCCCACACAGGAAAAATTATCTCCATCCCACATAATGAGGTGAGACCTGGGGGTTTAGGTCTGGCAAGGGAGAATACCCAGCCAGGTGTTTTCTTCTCTGTTCAGAAAGAAGTCATGCAAAAACCTCTGCTCCTGAGGGGCCCAAATTTTTCATCATTACAGGGGGTGGACAGGGATGGCAGGATCAGCACCGCACGTGGGACAGAGAGCCAGCCACGCTGGGTGGGCAGTCCTCACTCATTTGGGACAGAAAAGGGATCCCAGTTTCCAGTGAAGAAATCCTGTCTCACTTTTAGCCTTCCTTGTTGGAAGTGCTTGACAAGAACTAAAGAAGCTGTTCACCGAATGATAGAGGTTCTGAATGTGCTGTAAAAACCAGAACCTTTGAAACAGAAAAGTTGTCAAATGTTTTGTTATAAAAAATAGCAGCTTGCTTAGAGCTCTCTTCTGGGCTCTCCTTTCTCTCAACAACAAGGAACAAATTATGAAACAAATAACCTGAGGAAAAATTCATCCAGTTCTTAGAAATTAACCCCCAAATCAACAATTTGATTAAGGAAATCATCCTAGACCCAGAATGGTTACAGAGTTGCTAACATTTGTGGTCCTTAACAGTATCTGCTGTAATAAAAGGAGGGAAAACTTTTAGCATGGTTTCTTCTCTGAAGCCTTCCTTCTCTAGTAATAATTAAGGCAGAGACAATATTATGAGTCTATTCTACCTATTTTAACCAGATTTACTGCAAAACAGTGTTCTATTGACAGGAATGGGATGTGCTCAGCTTTTGAGGTACACCACTAACTCCAAGTTCAGCAGAATTTTTGATGGTAAATATTTTAATGGTTCTTACCCAAAGCAGGGGGGGAAAAATCACAGAATTATAGAATGGTTTGGGTTTGAAGGGACTTTAAAGACCATTGACTTCCCCTCCTCCTCTGTAATGATCAGGTATACCTTCCACTGTCCCAGGCTGCTCCAAGCCCTGTCCAGCCTGGCCTTGGACACTTCCAGGGATCCAGGGGCAGCCACAGCTTCTCTGGGCACCCTGTGCCAGGGCCTGCCCACCCTCATCAGATAAAAAGTCATAGGGCAACTTGGTTTTACAAAAGGAATTTATATCTATGCTATTCAGAACAGGCTATGACACAAAGTATTAAATATTTCATTGACTTCTTGCTACAAATAAGGGATAAGCAACATATCAACTGCAGGAAATGCACTTTAAAGTGTACTAATTACTGGGGAGAGGACTTTGTTGGGCAGTTCTGAGGAAGCCCAAAGAAGCAGAGGCTGAGGGTTGGTGCCATCTCAGACACACTCAGTGCATCCTGTGCCACCACAGAGCTCCTGCAGCTGCTGTGGCCACGGGGAACTGCTGCTGCACAGCCACAGCACAGTGGACACCCTGGGTAGCCCCTACAGGCTGACATTTCAGACAACTTTCCTGAATATTCACTCCATGCATTATGCAGAGTGTTATAATTATATTTTTATAACTGCTGCATAGGCACGGATAAGAGTTTCTGCAAGATTGCTTTTCCATTTGTACACAGGAAAATATTGTCACAACTAGACTGTTAAAAATTGTTCAATTAAAAAGATCTAGCAGAGAAAAATTGTTGGCTGAACATAAAAACGGGCATTACAATTCAGTATAATAGACGTTGTTTGGAGAATTTATTTAAAAAAACATGTTAGGGAATTAGGATTTCAGGTCAGTAAAAAAGAAAAGTATGCAACTACACCAAAACATTTACCGTTTTTTATATTTCTTTTCTGACTGGATTTCAGTCATCATTTCAAAGAAATTGAGTGACTAACATTCCTGCAAACAGCACCCATTCATGTTTAGCCCCCTTTTAAAGGCTGTTTATACTGGGAAAATGAAATCTCCCAAAAGGAGCTGGCAAATGTGACTGTGGTGTTTGTTCTGGCAGATATTATCTGCAGACAAAGCTCTGCTTATCGCCAGGTCTCCTCTGCTCCTCTGATTGCAATCTCATTTCCCTCGTCCTTGGGATCTCATGTCTGCTGCGACCTTCAGCTTGTTAAATATTCAGCAGAAAGTTTATGGACTTTCCCATAACCTTGATTAAAAGCCTATGGGGAACCTGAATGCTGAAAAATAGCCCCTTGCTTGAAAAAAAGGAACTTGAGTACACTCTGCTGATTTCTGTTTCACTAATGGTATTTATAATCAGCAGTCACTGGCACAGAGTCGAGGCCAGAGGAAAAAATGATGAATCGAGCTCACCTGGTTAATAATTATTGTCTGATCATTACCTAATTTCACTAAGTGGAACTTTTGGGAGCAGTGCTGAGAGGGACTGGAAAGCACATAAAGAAAAAAAAAAAACAAAAAACATTCAAAGAAATCAGAGAAATATCATCTATAGACCTGCAGATTCTTCATCTTTGACCCCTTTGGAAAGGAACCCTGCCACTGCTGTGAAGGTGGCAGTTCCTGTGGGTTTGGGCACCTCCAGCCCTTGCCCCAAAGAATTGTTGCAGTCCTGCTCTCTGCCTGGAGCCTGGCCAGTGCCTTGGATGTGCTTCCACACCTCAAACCCCACTGGCATCCTGGGCCCACCACTTTTTTCCAGGGAAACATGACAGGAAAACAAGTGGACAAGCAAATTGTCCAGGTGCTTTCCAGTATTTTCTTTCTGGTAATTAACACACAGAGCCAGATGAAAAGTGGCTCAGCACACTCAAGGAAATGTCTGAGTGACTGCTGAGCATCTCCAGAGGTTTTGGAGAGTACAGGAGGCTCCCACCCCCTCCATCATTCACTTTGTCATTGTCTCTTTTTCTACTCTTGGTCTTTGTTCCTCTTTCGATAATGGACAGAGATCTTTTATTTTATAATTGTCAGGGTGATTAAAAACCCATCAGGTAATTTTGTGCTTAACTATTACATCCTTCCTGCTTTAGGCTTCAAAATAATTTGTTCTGAGTGATAGAACTATTTCTGATCAGGACACACTAAATGAAGATGTCAAATTTTATTGTGCCTTTACAACTATATCAGTACAAGATGCAGTAATTTTCTTCATCAGCTTTTGGAAATTATCTCAATATGGGAGGAAAAGAGCATAAAAGACAAGTAATGTCAAGAATTAAAACTGTGTTTAAGCCTTAAGTAGAGCTGCTGCAGGGGATCCTACATTGCCAAATACAATCCTCAATCATACATCAAAAGATTTGCCACATGACACTCAGATGGGTTTGTGAAGACAGATGACTGCATCGTATCCCGAGTGCAGCGGGACAAAAAAATTCAAAGCAGCCTTGCACAATAAATCAGATATAACATCATGCTGAACATTTCAATGTCTTTTTTTTTTTTTCCATAAAAAACTCTCAGTCAGTGCTTTACTTTTAATTCTTCCCCGAGTGTATAATAACAGGAGGATGAGCAAGATACAAGTTCTAAGTGTCCCAAGGCTAAACAAGGAAATAAGGGAAATATTGCTAGCCTCAGGAAAACCTCCCTCTTCATCATATCTGATCACCACAGATCACAATTCTTGAAGAAATTATAATGAAAATGAAAACATATGTTTCTTTCATTATTACTGCCTTATTTAATTGTCCTTGAACTGAAGTGACTTCAGACAGAGTTATGTTTGCTATATACAATTTCAAAGATGTATATACAGATTATATTAGACTGTAATCATGCCTGGCTTTCTGCGTGGATTACCCATGTGCTGCATTGATTGGGATCCCTGAATAAGATGCAAAACCACTGGAGAGGTTTAAACAGCTATATTCTTTCTAAAGTACTTTTTAATTAATGTTGTCTAGAGCACTAATTATGAAAGCTTGTAAAGCCTAAAGCCTGAAAACACTTAGGCACCTACTTAACTGTGCTCATTCAGGGTAGACCCACTGAATTCACTGGAAGTGCTCGGAGCAGGGAATTTAACTCAAGAACGCACAGAGGCTGCTGCAGGTTCAAAGTTGAGCTCAGCTTTGCAGGGCCGTGTCCAGGCTGGGCTTTACAGCCCTTTGCCCTCTGATGGTGCCAATCCCAAGGCTGCCTTCCCTGGGCAGGCCTGGCTTTCCCCAGCAAAGCTCCCTGACAGCGCCCTGGAGAAAATGTTGAATTAAGCAAAACGGAGCCCTCAGTCAGTGGGAGAGGAGATGCATGCATCTGCAGATACATATGTTGAGATGCACAAGCAATTTGTTCACATTATGAAGGCAGATAAATATGCATAGATGTGCACATACACCAGCAGATCTCCTCCACAGTGGAAAATACTGACGTTAGAATAGAAGCCAAATTGCTGTTGCTGTCAGTGGAAAACTCCTAAATGTCTTTAAAACAGAATACTCACATTTCTAATTCTTTCCTTTTAACATTATAAACCATTTTTATTTTGCTAAACAGATTCCTGTCTGTTTAATTAACAGCTGCAAACAGAAAAAAAAAAAAAACAAAAGTTTTAACTGGATTACCAAGCTTCCCATTTCTAAGTGGAAACAGAGGCTTTTGTTCAGGTCACAGCTCCTACACCCACCCCACACATCCCATGGTCCTACACCCCACACCAGCAGCACTGCAGAGGGATCACCTGGCAGACATGGATGGCAGGAATTACATCACACCCCCCAGGTACTCACACAGAGCTAATTCTGCCTTCAGTTTTGCATTTCTTTATCCCTAAAGACCCCAGGAGTGGGGCACTTCCTGACTGCATTGAAAATTCATTTCATGCAATGCAGGATTTGCTCGGAACAGCATCAGCTGATGCTGCAAGGTGTGGGAAAGGGATTGTTTGCATTGTTTAAGGACCATTGAGCCCTTTCTCCTCTCAAACAAAAATGATGCATATTTGCAGCCCATTTCTGTAGCTGCTTCATGAAATGCAGTGGTGACTAGGGAACTAAGAGCATACAAATGAGACATTATCATTTGATCTACAGCATTTCCTTAAAATTCCCAATCTTGCTACAGGAGCTCTCATGCATGCTGAACACCATCATCATTAGATAATTACTCATTATAAATGAGCACAGGCTAAAGCCAGACACGCTGTTCAGCTTTCCAAGCACACACAAGTTTCAGTGTTAAAATTAAAATATAATATCATTCCAAGCATTTTTTTTTTCTGATCAAAGGTGCTGAATTTACATACAGGTAGTTTGTTTTCCTTGTGACTGGGGAAAATTGGCCTCTGTAGTACTCAGCCACTGGCAGAATCTCAACGTAAAAGATTCTTTCAAACTTAGATTTGAAACCAACTTCTTCTTTTCTGCTTTACATTAAAGCTATGGGAGTGGTTGTACATTAAGAATGGTCTTTTATCTAGTTCTGAAAATCCAAGTACCCTCTTCCACCATCCCAAACACCTTCATGTCCCATTTATTTGCATTTATTCATAGAAGATGTAATTTATGAGGATCTATCACTTTATTTATTGCACTTCATAGTGAAATTCAAGCAGGGCTGTGCCTGTCACATCGAGGCCCAGAGTTTCCTAATTTATGTCTTGGCATTTATAATTGCAAACAGCAGTTGTAATGATTTATAGATTGATAGTTCTTGCTATTAACCACTTCTCATATTTGGTGAAAGATCTTTTTGGGGCATGTTTCCCCCCCCTTGGTGAGACAGAGAGCCTGTGTCACATGGAACTTCTACCCCAGTGCCACTGTGGACCCCAAAGTTACCAGAAAAATGTATCAGTGATGTGGCAGAGCAGGGCTAAACACAACCCCTCCAACACCAGAGACCCATTCAGGGGCAGACAGATTTTTAGAGAAGATCCTGGGTGGCAAACAAGGGCCCTGCTCAAAGGCTGCCCTGAGTTCAGTTTGTTTTGGGAAAAGAGTATTGCAACCCCATCATTCTGCTGCTGAATATGCAACCAAGCTGAAGCACATGAAGGGAAAATTGGGAGAAAATCTGTGCTGCCTGAGTGAACTGCTCTGTCCATAGTTTCAGAGCTCTTTTTTTTTCTCCTCAGCCTTTCACTGTCTGCTCTATTTAATCAAGGCTGAAAATTGCCTTGTTCACTCAGGGTTGCTTGCATTTTTCTCCAAACAAAGCAGTACAATCAATGTAACATTACTGTTGCAGTTTATATATCTTACACATGAAACCAGAATTATTCTCACATCAAATAAACCAGGTCTTCTAGTTCAAGATTCTCAAACAGTAATTTACAAATGCAGTTTACAGCTTCTTCTGGCATGAGCAGAAGTTCCATAAATTACTGACACAATGGGAGGAAAAAGGCAAGGTCCTTCAAGGACTCCAGAGAAAGATGTCTTATTCCTACAAACCATGAAAGAAAAGTGGCATCCCACTTTTCAGCTGAACTTCTCTTCTGGAAAAGTAGCATTTTTGGAACAGGAATAAACACTGGGGTTTATCTTACTGATTTTACAGTTTTCTGTTTCAGAGCAGAATTTTAACAGAAGCTCAGAGAAAACAGTTAACATTCAAATATGTCCCAGAAATACCACCAGTACCTGATTAAAACAAACAAACAAAAAAAACCCAAAATACATTTGTCTTCAAAGGGATTTCTGCTGGGAGAAAAAGATGGTTTATTTTCCTGTATTTGTTACCATGGACATCTGAGTAAAGATAGGATATTTTTACTGGAACCATCTTCTACTGCAGTGGTAAAAAAAGTTGCCATCTGCCTTAAAGTATGTCCCTCTTATAGCAAGAAGTTTTACATGCCACAAAGACCATGATGATTTGAATCAGGTACATTTGGAGCAAATATCTGAGAAAGATCTTGTCTCAACAGCAATATTTTAACAATGGAAAACAAATATATTTTGATTATATGTGTGTATATATATATTTATATACCCATACTGACATCAGACTTTAAAAACCTTTTTATGATGTATCTTGAATATCTTGATGTAGTTATAGTTTCAGTTTGGCAGGTTTGGTTTTTTTTTGTGGTTTTTTTTTTTGTTTGTTTGTTTTTTGGGATTTTTGTGGGTTTTTTTTTTTCTTTCCTTTTTCTCTAATCTCTTTCTTCCTTCTAGCAGCTCAGACTGAATGAGAAATGCTATCTTTAACCTTGGGATCCCTGTTCTTGTTGGTTTGTGTCATAATCTTATTATTTAGAAGCAATTCTTGGTATTTAACATCTCACCTCAGCATGCAAAGTGCTGATGGATTAGAGAGCATTTCCTGGGGGGCAGAGGATGGAGGGACTGTGAAATGGAAATGCAGCTGCCTGGCTGTGCCACTCTCACTTGCAGCTTCTGCACCAGAAAAAAATCTGTCTGTGACCCCCCCTGCCTACCCTGCTCATGTGCTCATTTGCAAATGGTGCATTACAGGTCAGAGACTGCTCAGAGCAGCACGGCAGAGCCAGTTTCTCCCAGCCACTGTGAATAGTAGGGTGCAGTTACAGTTTAAAGGGTGATCAATTTTTAAGGCATAAATGCAACACAGTTCTGTTCTATCCATTCCAGAGCCTCGTCAGTGCTGCAGTTGATAAAATCTCCTGCCTCCCATTGCAGGCAGCTGTCCAGGGCTGGTTCCTAAGCTCCCAGAGTGAACAATCTGTAACACAGCTGCTGACCCTGTGGCTAAAAGGCCAGGATCTTTCCTGCCATGGGGCCTGTCCTGCCCAAATTCCCTGGAGAGCTGCTCAGGCAGTGCTGTGGCAGGTGAGCAGTGCAGGGAGCCCCTGTGTCCCCTGGGCAGTGACAACCACAGACTCTGCCCAGGGCACAGGCTCTGCCCAGGGCACTGGGAAATGGGGAAGTGGCTGCAACATAACCTTGGGGAAAACACCTGAAAGCAGCTGGTAGCACGAGCATTAAACAGTGGCATTGCTGTGTGTCAGCTGTCCCTGAAAGATTCCCAGGGAACACGAGGATGATGGTGCATTATGAAATGCACTGAAACTACAGCATGGTGCCACAGAGAAATCTGCTGTGAGCAAAGTGAGAGCTCTGTCAGAGTTAAAAATTTCTTTTTCCATGGTCCTGAAATGAGGCTGCACCAGCCCCTCCATTTCAGACTCGTTAACCTTCTGTCTTGATGAAAATTAACAGCTACAGTTTCTTCTAAATAAATTCTGTGAATTTTACTGGATAAAGCATTCCTCTATTTCTGTCAAAGAGTTGTGCAGCACAGCTGGTTTTTAACAAACCCCTATTTTTACTCGGCGACATTTGACTATCATTATGTATATGAGTTTCTTCAGCCTGCGAAGCATCTTTTAACAAGAAATATTAATGTCCCCCCACATTCACCATCTTTTATCCCTATTCAGCAAGGATAGGTGTTGTACAAAAGAGAAAACATCTGCTTCCTTGTATTATAATTTCTCTTGAACTCTTTAGATTGGAGATGCAAAGTTGGTAGCAGAGGTTAGAGATGAATGTACAAAGCAGAACCTTATTTCTTTGTGACTGTGTTTCAAAGGGAAACCAAATCCTAACATTCAGTATTACAGAAAGCATAAAGAAAGAATTATGAGGGAGCTTTTTGTTAAGACATCTTTAGTGGCTAAATTATTGTATCTTAAGTTTTGTAATCCTTACCATAATTCATTCCTAACACGGGCGCTAGAATAAGCTCAGGGTGTTCTCTTCTTTTCCATGCTCTGAAACACCTTACCTCACTTGGACTTTGTGGCTGCATTGTCAGTCTTTAACTCTTCTGTCACTGCATTGGATCATCCCGATGTGGGCACTGCCCTCCTTGGTGATTTCAGTGATTCAGAGTGAAACCTCTGCTTTTCAGGGCTGTGAGTGATTGCAGAGCACCTGGCTCTGCTGGACACAAACACTCCAGGGAAATGCTCCTCAAAGGCCTCCCTCCATGGCCCTGGCCTTGGCTCAAAGACACAAAACCTCCCACTGCATTAGGACACAGTGAGCCAGGCTCTTGTTAGAGGCACAGCAGCTCCAGCTAAGCCGAGTGGGCTCATTAGGTTTATCGAGCAGTTAAGTGTCGGTGCTGAAGCCGTGCTATGATCAGCCCTGCGAACTCACAGCCCTTCCCTCGCTGCTTTCTTCTGCTGTGCCAGCTGCAGGATGACAGACACAGCAATGCTTCTGAAGCTGGGATGTGGATTTGGCAATCTGCTGCATTCTGACACAAATTAAGGGCCAGGAGTCATCCAGTGATCCAGGCACAAACTCCTTCAGCAGAAACATCCCCGCTGTATCGAAAACCAGAGGATTTCAGGGGGAGGAAAGCAAACAAAGGAGAATTCCCCTTGTCTAACTCCAGAGTAATCTACAGTACTGCACTTTTAAAATCTTTCTGTAGCTTAGCAGATGTGAAAGAAAACTGTGAAATAAAATGTAGAAGGAAGTACCCCATCCTTTTTCCAAAAGTTAAAACCCCTTAATTATGAATCCTTTAATGGCAAACTGGATAGTTCAATATCCAAGCAGAATATTTAACTGTTAGTGTTCTTTAAAACATGAAAATCGTACTGCAATAATCCAAACTCCTCATGTGACCCTACAGACAGACGTAACAAATGCTATTCCATTCACAGGACAGAGCCTCACAAGAAAGGACCTGCTTCATTTACAGATGGACCCTTTTTTCACAATCCTGTGAATACTTTCCAGTACTGGAGTAGGTCAGGGCAGTAAGGGGACTGATGGAGAAAGATTCTTGTGATCTTCACAGAAAAGAGAAATAAGGACCTAATTTTAGAGACAGATGGATGAGAGGTCCACCCCAGTAGAATCTGTAATCGCTGATATTTGACCCTCAGTAAAAAAATGAGAATGTGTATAAAGAAAAGCTTTAATACCAGTTCTAATGAGATAAAAATAATTTTTGCCTTTACAGTTTTCAAAGTGTTTTCTCTCACCACTCCTATTTCCTTTTATTGCCACTGTTTTTCTTTATATGTACTACTACTAAGGAGGAGAGGCAAAGGTTGTCTTTCTATTTCTAAGTAGTGCTTTGGTGTATGATTAGTATGTGACATGAATAAAGCCTTTCCTCGCAGAGAAAGGCTCGCTTTCTTTTAAAGTATTAGATGAGGGCCACACTTTATAACACCTCACCCTATAGAGGACACATCTTCTGGGACACTGGGCTTAGAACATCAGTCAAGACAACCAGATAAAAGAACAACTATTGAAATAGCATGACTGTTCTTCCTGGTGCTTCACAGAGACAGGGTTATTCTGAATGAGAGGAACTGAAGTCCAGCAGACCATACAGCCATGCCCTTTTCCTGGAAATAGCGTTTTAGATGGATCAATTGCTGCTTCCTGCTATTATTTCATTATTCCTACTGTTATTATAAAGGGAGAACTTTAATTTGATGCACCAAGCAGAGCTTTCAGCACTGCAAGGACAAGAACCTCAACAGAGCTGTTTGACAGCAAGGCAGGGCAGGAAGCAGTGAGATTCCAAAGCAGGGAGCAGGAGAAGGTGAAGGTGCTGTAAAGTCCTGCTCCATCTTGCTCTCCCACTCTGTTATCCCACTCAGCCAAGCTGTTTGAGATGCACCAGTGTTGTTCACCATGGCTGAAGTGACACAAACCTGAGGAACACAAAAGCATTGGCAAAACACAATCCTCAAGTCGGCGTTACTGGCACACTCAGAGGCAGGGAAATATCTGCCAGGCACGTTGTGTAGGATGGCTAAATGAGCTTCCAGTCATAGAAACCTCTGAGTCCCCACTGATCTGGCATCCAGGTGACTCTGAATTACCCCAGGGTGATGCTGGCCCACCACAGCACTGCCCAGCAGTGCCAGCACCTGCCCTCAGCCACACACAGCTCCTGTCTGCTCTCCCCATCCACACCAGCACCAGCAGTGGAATTGAACTTGGGCAATCAGAAAACCCTGAGCTAGCTGGTTCCTACGGGTGAAATGAAAACAAGGCCTGATTTGCACTCAGAAGCATTGCTAGCACAGCTTATGTTCTTTGTACAGATCTGCTCCACTTCTACTCTACAAGTATTTGTGATGATTTTTGCTGCAATTGCACTGGGAGCAGAAAATCAGCGTAACAGCCACATTGTGCTCAGAGCCCCTCACACACAGAGCAAGGTTTCTCTCTGTAATCCAGGGATTTTGCCATCTAATTCCCACTGAAACATGGGAATGGATATGTACAAACAACTGAGACAGCACGAGGCCAGGCTGAGAATTTTGAAATGGATGCGTGAGACTGGAGCTGCTGGAACTGCTGACTTCAGCAGCGTGCAGAGAGAACTCTGAAGATATTTAGCAACAATTAGAATGTCACTTGAGTTAATAAGAACACTACTGAATCACACAGCACTACAAATAAAGCAGAATCCCTGCAAAATCCTGCCACTAACTCAGAAGCAGCAACATTATTTACGGGTATTAAACACAGAGGTGAGAATCTCAGCCTCTGGTGTAATATAAATCCAAACGTATAATCATAAATATTTTGCCCAGGTCTCTTCAGCTCAACCCAGACAAATACATTTTATTTTTCAGAATGAGTACATCACATCAGTGACCAGTAGGTTTCAAGAAACCTGGAGTTACAGTGGCTGGGTCAGCAGCATGCACAGGGACACCAACCCCGTGTTTGGGACTTTTCCTTACTGAGATACAGCAAAGTCAAGGTTTCAGTAGTAACCAGAAAATGAAAAGATCACAGTGCCAATCATACAATCTCAAAAAAAGTCAGAAACAGCAGTTTATTAACAACACATTCCTTTTCCAGAAGGCTAAAAGATATTTGAAGAATAAAGGCAAAAATATCTCCCCTAGCCAGGAATATATGGATACAGATGAGCTTTTTGGAACAATTCTAGTTGTTCCTAACGCATTCTTCAAGAATGGATCAATCCTATTTCCCTACCAAAAGTCCAGTTCGAAGGAAAACAACAGATTAAAGGATGACCACATTTCCACACAAACAAGAATAACAACCACTGGATTTATTGAGTTGATCGGATTTGAGTCAGCAAATGCTGTGATTTGAAATGCACTGTCAGTTGGGAATCTACTTTGTCCAATAAATACAATTTTTCCATTTAATTTCTAAGACAGACTGGTAGCTGAAGAAAGTCTCTAAATATATTTCCTGATATGTTTTTTTCATTAATCGTGGTGGAAATCAAGTAATAAATTAAGATGATTCAAATCAAATTATAATGATGAAATTTTTCATATGGCTTAAATTATATAAAAGAGACAATTTTTTCCCCGCTGTATTTCCGTTTTTAAAACAGGAACTCAACACTCACAAACATCTTAATATTTCATATTGCTAAAAGCTCCTCTTGCAGCCACTGATTAGCTTGATTTGGTAAAAAAAAAAGAGACGAATTGCATCATCTGTGTTTTTCTATTCTTAGAAGCAGAAAGAAGAGAAAGTTTGAGACAAAGTAGAGAGACAGAGGAAGGACATGGAATTAATTGCTTTGTGGCAAACACAAATTTCATATGGACTTTTCCTTTCTGTGGGGGTGGCCAAATAAAAATTAGAAGCAAAGAAAGGCTTATTCTAAGAGAGGACCAGCACTCCCCTCTGATGGGAGCCCTGCAGAACGGGGTGAACTCAGCACCCCAGACTCCTGCTGCCACCTGACATCTGTGCCCCGCTGCCACACGTGGCATCCTCAAACCCGCTGGCAAGGTAAGGGGATACTTCTCCCTCAGAGCTCTGCTTCCCCCTGATAAACTTCCACCTCACCTATGGATAGTGAAAAAGCTTCAACAGTGAATTTCTTCAGCTCTCTGCAGCATTTTGGGAGAGCTCTGTCTTTCCCATGCAAGCTATCAAAAACAAAGTTATCATTTTGTAAACTCCTTGCATCTGTGGTTTGTTTTGCCGGATTGTTATGGCTCTAAGGAGCAAAATATTTGGGAATGGGCATCTTAGAATTTGGCCAATCCCCTCAAGGGGTGGTGGATGGCCAGAGGACCAATTACCTTATGCCATTTAACACACTTTTGCTAACTGACATATGAAAAGCCATTAAATTGCTTGCTGCCATTGATACCTGAGCCTGGACTCTGTGTGGTTTCTCCACCCGTCCGTGGTGTGACAGTGACACTCACCCACACCGAGCTGTGAGATATGCAGGATACACCCATCCTCAAAGCTGTCACCAGGAGGGACCCAGTGGCTTCAGCTTTTGTGTGCTCCAGATAAAGTTCCCGTTTTAATCCGTGCCCTTTGTGACTCCTGGAGCTCTTGTGGCCATCAAACCCTAACACACTGCCAGGCACAGAGTGCTCCAAATTAGATTCCATTCACCCAGCCAGGCTCCAGGGCCTCTATTTACTGCAAATATGACAGCCATTCAGAGCTAAAAGGAGTCTGAAAAACTAGAGGGAAGAAGTTTGTCCTCTGTCCGCCTCTACCCGACCAGCCTGCTCGCTATAGCAATATATTTTAAAACTTTCATAAACAGAACAAATAGGACTATCCATTACCATGCCAGCTTAAGTGATAACATAAATATATATCACAGAACATCTGCCACTAAATCACTGTTTATAGATGTCAGATCTCATTTATTATTTAAAAAAAACCCCACCAAAACAAACGCTTTAAAGCCTTCCTTATTATTTCACGAGACGTGACTGATTTCTCAGCTGTAAGGTGGAGCTATTCTTTCTAATCACTTTAGACAGAGTAACTTCTATTACAAACCTCAGTCAAGAATTACATTAAGTGGTATTCACAGACATGTTAGCATTGCCTGAGTTACTTCATCCCAGTACGCAGTCTAGAAAATCCAGCATATTTTCCCCATTGATTTTCCTCATCAATCCCCATTGATCTTGCAGGAAAGAATATGGTGCATCTCAGAAAACTTGCTTTTATCTTACTTTTCTTCAAAGAGTAGAAAATGTAGATCTAGACTTTATATTCTGATATCAGCAATAAAATATCTAAAATTTACTTTAAAAAGAATTTATAGAGAGTGCTCCTGGTACACAGAAAGTATAAAATGTTAAAACTCAGAGTCTGTATTTATAGTGCTGCATTTGACTGAGAGAGGCCAAGTGGGACAAACTTTTGCTTTTGCATTTTTCAATTTAATTTGCTCTGCCCATTTTCCCCTCTTTGTGTCAGCTGCTTTAATAACTCTTAAGTCAGGCACCCAGGGATCGAATTACCAAATCACAGAATTATTTCTGAATATGCAATCTCTATCCTCTCAGGTACAAGTGAAAATCTGCTTGTGAAAGCCACTCATCTGTATCATTGCAAATTGACCTCTCCAGTCTGCCCTTCTACCCACTCTCCAGCCAGGAACAAATCCAGAATACCACAATGTTTTGTTTTATAGGAGATTCTCTTGGCTTGCTTCTCTCTGTGTGCTTGTAACTGAAGTGATTTCAGAAACAGAGAGTTAAAACATCTGGAAAATCCACCCAGTGACATTCAGCGCCCTCAAACATGTGCCATACGGACAGAAACTGCACCCCTAAGAGGGACACACCTTAAAACAGGAGTGCTGAGCACATCCTGGTTTTGATCTCTGCCAATTCCCCCATCTTGTAAATCACACAGCCACTTAATGATTGCTGTGGAGGCTCCCAGACCGTGATTCACGGGTGCACTGGCAGCAGGTCACCGCAGAGGTTGGCACTTCACAAAGTGCTACAGAGCCGTGCTCAGCCATTACATCCCCCCACCTACGTACGAGCTAATTTGATTAAAGGTAGAAGATCAATCAAACTCTATTGCCTCAGAAAGATTAATTACCTCAGCACTTTCCGACTTAATTATTAGTGTTCAGCCGTGGGGTTGGAAAAGCCCAATACAGCAGAAGGCAGAGGGCCCAATGGGCAGATGGGGTAGACTGGGATGAGTTCTAGCCTGAGATTTGTTATCTTTAACTAATGACAGCTTCTTTCTTTTTTTTATTCAAATCAGGCCCAAGTGCTATAGTGTGTTTATAACTCAGCAATGACTGAATGAAAATATTGCTGTTACCTTTCAACCTTTCTGTGGAAATAAAAAGCACAGAAGACAGGAAGAAAAAAACAAAAGCATCGTTAAAAAAAAATTTCTATCTGTCGGCAGTCCAGTTTTTGGACAGGGAACAAGAAACTTGAGACTTTGTAGATTTATTTTTTCTTGTGTCCCAGCATGAGGTCTGAAATCCAGCTGCCAGAGCATCTTATTGATGATGTTTAAAGAGTATATTTCAGCAACTGCAGAGTTTCTGATTATCAGACAAGTCAGCATGGCAGAAAACGTAGCCTTTTTTCCCAGGGAGAATGAGCTCCCTGTCTGCAGCTCGGTGCTGACCCTTTCTTCTCCAGCACGCAGCAGGGAGCGTTACAAGACCCCCCCAGGCTGCCACTGAGCTGCTGACAGGGCTGGCGACAGCAGGGGACAGTGGGGGCCAGCTCCTGTCACGCCAGCGGCCGGCGGTGGCACGGCCACACTCCCGCACGGCTGAGGCAGCAGGACGCCCGTGTCCACTGGAGCTGGAGCTGAGCCCAGAGCAGAACTGGGACTCAGCAAACACCTTCACCCCTGGATTTCAGATTCCCAGCGTGGAAGGGTCACCTCTCGTGTGACACACTGGATCTGCTGCTCTTAGGGACAGCGATTTATTTGGCCTTTCATGAATTTATCCAGCTCCTTTATAAAGCCAGGTTGCATTCCTGTGCCCTGCTTCTGTACTTCCTCACTGCTCCCATCTGCAGACCCCAAATTTCCAGCCTTGGCTGGTTTAAGGGCAGCCCCAGCCCATTTCCCTGTGAGCTCATTTCCCAGTGCTTCATTTCGGCTTCCAGCCTCTGCTGGTGTGTGAGAGCAGTCCCAGGCCCCAGTCAGCCTTTACCCTGCAGTTTAAACGAGCCAATATTAATTCCTTTCTCTGTACATAGGCATCCCATTCCCCTGTTATTAATAATATTTCTTTATGCCCGTTTCCCATGTGAATTCACCTTTCCTTAGTGTGGGGAGCCAACACTATTCATAACAGGCCTGTTATGCTATCAGTAACCCCTTGGGGATTTTTCTTTTCTTCTTTTTTTCCCTGCACTAGGAGTAACCCAGGATTTTTTTCCACAGTCACATTAGGCATTGGTGATTTATGGTTTATCTTTGTAACACTCAGCTGGTTTTTTTCTTTGTGTCATTTTCAGCTGGTGATTTATACACTAGTTACATACACCAGCTCCTATGAGAACGACTCTCAACTATTAGATTTCATCCCACTGCTATTACTTCAAATCCTTAGCAAAATCCAACCCTTGTGTCACGCACACCTCCTCCTCTATTGTCAGTGATGCTTGGCTTTGAGCTGCCAGAATACTTCATTGACACGTTCCTGCTTTTTAATGCCAAAATCCTTAATGAAGATAATTATGGAGATTTTTCCATTCTCATATTATGCTATGTCTTTTCACTTGTAATTACTAATGCTCCACCCTAATGTCATAATAACAGTTATTAGTCCTTAAATATATATAGATTCACTATACATGTATTCCCCAATGCTAAAAATACATATCATGGAAGTGAGATAATGGAGCTAATCTCGCACTACTCTTGGGAAACCCACAATACCATTCATTGCATTATGTTTGTATATATCTTCATTTCTTTGTTCAAAATGCTTTCCAGTAGTGAAGCTTGACCAGAGCTTTATTTTTGCTTGACACCCCTGTGTCTCAGAATTACAGAAAATAAGGAAAACAGTATCAGTTTTGATATCCTGGGAGGAAGATTATCTCCTCTCCTCCACATGAATGCACTGAACCTGCTCTGACTTTTAGTGCCATTATCATCATTTTTCATCAGCCTGCCTTTGTGCTCATCAGCATCATCCTTATCAAAAATTAAGTCAAGGTGAAAGTGTTCTTTTAATTTTGGGGAAGAAATATATTCTGTCTTTAATCAGGAACAGATGTCTTCCTTGCTGCAAACCTCCCTCTTACGTGGTTAAATACCACGGACAGCAGTCTCACTTCTTCCTAAAGACTGATTCTCTGCTGTCTGATGGTCACTTAAAGCCAGAAAAGCTTTGCCCCAGCTACTCATTTACTGTCCACAAGTTGTGCCTCATGGAACAATTGCAATCTGGGAATCCATGTATTTAAAAATTTCCTTTCCCCCTTCCCAGGGGTTGAACCCACAGGAATTCTTCTACCCAGTTCCCCCAAACAGCTCTTTAGCTGTGTGAAAGTGTGATTGGGAGACAAAACCAGGCAGCCAAACACCTCTGGCAACACCAGCTTGACATGGCCACAAACTTATGGTGTTTGCTGATTCCCCTTTTGGCCACCCTTAGCTCGACACTTGCTGATTTTCAATGCAGCTTTCTTGGCTTATTAGTCACTAATTCATGTTAAATATTCTTCATGGAGACCCCCTCTCCTTAATACACCAGTTTCCTCCTATTTGAAACCCTGAAATCTCAGTGTGATTTGCCTCATTAACTTTAATTTTCAGCTAGCTTTGTTTATACTTCCATTTTCTTTCTACAAAATGATTGCTATTATTTAATTGCAGATTACTTTCAGGTTTTCTGGCTTGCCCTCCACACTCCCTGTCCCCAAGGTGCAATCACTCCTCTTGCTCTGCCCAATTTCTTGGCTGAACCAGGCATATTCTACCTTCTCCAAACAAAAGTAAGTGAAATAATTTCATTCTCTGGAGGAAAGGAAACAGATTCGATAAGGCTATAAAAACAGATGAAGCGTGAAAATTCGCCATTAATATGTTACACATGTATCAAATAACCCAACATAACTGAGGTTTGCATGTACCTTTCAACCCCTTTGATCAACATCACTGCTTACAGCCACCGAGAGGGCACCCACTGAGAAAGAATTTGCCAGGGAAGTCCAGACATAGAGAATTTGTTGGTCTTTGTCTATGCTTTTAGTGTGTTTTGTATTTAAACATAACACAGAAAGTAAAAAAAAAAAAAAAAATAGGGAGGTGGAAGATGGTTTGGTTAAAATCCTTAGCACAGGAAATTACTGGATTATCCTTATTTGAGCAATTTATGAGCAGAAAATATATGAATACCACATACAAGAGTGCTGTCACTTAAGGAAAAGGTTCTCTACAAACCTCCATGCATTTTTATATTACTATTTACTTAGCATGACAGTTTATTGGCAGCTCTTCCTTGTGATGCATCTACTGCACTGCACTCTATGTTTTTCTAAGGAGGTAACCAAAGTAAGGGAAGACAAATCATTTTAAATAGCCTATTTCTAATTTTAATTAGCACAGTCAATTAATTCTAAAGGTTTACATATAAATTTTTCACAGTTTTCTAACCACTATAACCTTACAGTTATTTTTTTCCCTCCTTGCTTCAGTCCTGTATTGGATGGGAACTTGTAAAGCTTCCTCTCACCAATATTTCAGGGCTTTTTTTAATTATTATTATTTTGTTATGCTAATTATTTTTCAGTGTTTTGCAATAAATGCTTTGCTATTGATAGTAAATGGAAAAATTCCAAAATGCAAAAATTTCCAGTATTAGAGAAACAAATAACACTGAAGGATTGTAGTCAGGAAAAGCAAGAGGGAAAAAACACTTTTGAACATGACCATGTGTGGTGTCATCAGCTGCACTTGCTTGGTTCTAGACATTACTGGCATTATTTCACCCCAAACCTCTCTCCTCGGCAGGCAAAGTTGGACTAAAGCCCCATCAGGTGACAAATGAGATTTAACATTCCAGACAGTGCTTCAGATTAAGGCAGGTCAGATATGAAAGATCTTGGGAGGGACTGAAGGCCATGCCTGCTCTGCTGTATGAACTCAGATTGTATAATCCTGACTGTATTTTCCTGTCTCTTTTCACATTAACAACATCTTAGTCCATGAAAGAAGACAATAAATACTTTGAATGCATCGAGCCACTCCAAATTAGATATAAGAAAATACAACAATCAAAAATCCAGCAGGAGACTGTAGAGGGAACTATCAATTCAGAGCCATTTTCAGTGTTTCACTGTCGGCTAAGTGTGTCCTGAGTGCAAAAAGGAACCACGTGAACCTCAGGCTGAACACTTGTGCAGATCAGCACATAGATGTTTTGGTCACTTTCATCTGCACCAAGTCACTTTGCAGCAGCACTCTGAACACAAATACACTGTGGGTCTTCCCCTTCTGCACTTTGATGTAGGAGAGCACACAACACCATCTGTGAAATCTGCTTTTTTGGTCCTGCCACTAGGTGCTGCCATTAATATAAGCATAAAACACTAAAAAGGGCTACAAAAGAAGCTTTCTGTGCTGTAGCCATCGTGCTACATCAATCAAATTGTTTCAATAAGATACAAGTTGGAAGGGAAGAAAAGTCTTCACATAAAATAAACTCTAATTAAACTGCAAGTTTAAAGCTGAACTGTCAGGTAATTAGACAGGTGATTAAACTTTCTTCAACTTCACACTTGGAAAGACATCTGATGCCTGCTTAGCCTCCACACAGGGATGTGTGCCAATGACATTCAGATGTCAGAGCTGTGTTACTGTTAGAGCCACATTCTGCAAGAGTCATGATACGTATTTCTTCTGGAATTATAAAATCTGGGCAAAAAAGGCATTGACAAATCCCAGAGCTGAGCCTCTTCGTAAATGGCAAGACAGGATCCACATGCCTGCTCTGAGAACTCCTCTACACCAGGTCTTGTCCCATGTTCTCTGCAGGAAAGGCCCTGGATAATGGTTCCACGTACATCATTTTCACTTCAATAAAGTACAAGTATCAGTTACAGGCAACAAGAAAGAGCTAGAAAGCAAGTTCAGACCCTGAGCATGAAAAGCAAAAGCAGCAAATGCTATATAACTTGATATTTTCTTTCTTTAGGGCATTTGTAGCCCTTTAGAGCTTAACTCTGTGAGGAATCCAGTTTGACTGCCTAGAATATTATTAAGGGTACATTAGAGTCTCAAATACATTAACACAAACAAAACCAAATGATGATTGTTTCCAACACTAGATCAAAAACCTTGTCAGCTGTCTATCAGCTTGGAAAACACAATATCCTGGTGTTATTTCAGGAAACATGCCACTTCACAAATTTTATAAGGTCTGAAACTTAGGATGCCCAGGTCTGCCAAGAGCCAGGCTGAATGTGGCAGAGGCAGCTCAGAGTTGGAGGGAAAGCTCTCTGCTGGATGCTGTATTTGCCACTGCAGAATGTAACTACCTTCTGCAGCTATTTCAAGTGCACAGCACTCACTAATTCATTCCTCCTGATACACTCAAGCAGCTGAAATCCACCTTTTGGGCCAAGTTTTGCCCAGAACAGATGTATTTTTAAATCACTTATTAAGCCGCTAACAAGGCCTTAGAGGCTTAAAGACATTCAGGTGTCTCTTTATCAATGGCACAGTTCAATTTAATCCAGATAAGGAGCCTCTGGACAATTAACAGTTGACTAAAGTTCAGTGGAGTCTCCAACTGGCTATCACATCACAGAACAGCAGAGAGACCAATGCCAGTGCCCACAGCTCCAGCTCCTGTTGGTTTTTCCTCCCTGTTTTTGACACCACGCGAAGGCAGTGGCAACGGCAGAAGGTGACAAACTCTTTTGAGATTACTGTTACATCGCTGCTTTCAAAAGACAAATCAAGGAACCCTCATTTCTGGAGACTGCGGTCATCTCACAGAGCTACTCACCCACAAGCTCCCTGCTGAACTACAGCCTGCAGTAGTGTTGGAAAGGGGAACGTTAAAAAATGTGGATTCCCTCAGCACAGTATTTATGACCACCAGGGCAACGGCGCTAACCTCATCAGAAAGCTCCTCTGTGCATAGCACAGCAGGTCCATAAAAACCCCAGGCCATCCATAAACCCTTAACAGCTCCAAGTGTTGCATTTCCAGCGGCCAGACCTCCCATTTTTAGAAACAGAAAGCTTCTTTGGCCGCATTAAAATCAACGCTCACTTCTAATAATTACCTGGAGAAAGGAAAAGCCCCCTCTTTCGCTCCTGCAAGGATTTAATGAGTGAGATGAGCAGAGCTCTGCACTTACTGGACTCGGGGTCCGAGTTGCCGTCGCCCTCCGTGCGGCTGTTGGGGGACGCCTGCTCGTAGAACTCGTCCTGGGGGAAGCCCAGGGGCAGCGGGTGGGACGTGCTGGCCCCGCTGGTGGGCTCGTGGTCTCCGAGCCCACTGTCGCTGCAGCTTTCCTGGGAGCCGTCTGGCAGGTGGAACGTGACACGGCGCTGGGGCTACAAGGAAGGAACAAAATTACATGGTTTCCACTACGGTATCAGTAATTGCTTAATGCAGCCAATTTAGGAAATGTATTCTTTCAGTTATCTGCTGAGGACGCGTTACCCGGAGTTGTGCACAATTTCAGGCTTTCATGAGCAGGCAGGCTGCTTTCAAACCCGCTTCACCTGACAGCACTGCTTGCTGCTGTTTTTTAAAAATGTAAGCCCTGATGCAAAATGAAAGACACCTCAAACTAAAGAGGTTCTGTCAGACTTCACAAGTCTTTGGATACCTTTTGTATATTGACTTGGAGATTTCAATCACTTTTTGAGGCTCAATTTATTTCGCTGCCGAGTTTTCTAGTTTTCAAAAAACATTTTCTTTCCCATTAAAAGCTGTTCCACACTTTTGGGCCTAAAAAATGTGACACATCTATAATGCTGTTGGATTCTTCTAAGGCAGAGAAAGAACAAACAACAACAAGTCTTATGTATTGAAAACAATTTTAATAGATTTTGCACAGGCGTTAAGCTAATGAATAAAAAGTAGGTTCCCCATCTCTCCTTCAGACATTTCATTACAACTCCTTTGATTTTCGTTATACCACAGACCTGCACCTTAGCTGCAAGGGGCTGGAAGCTGGGAAATAGGGAGCTGAGGATGGAAAGCATCTCAGCCTAGCTGTGGAAGGAAGGGCCAGATGAAATGAAGCACCTGATGCACCAAGCACAGGACAGAGTTTTCGTTACCTAAGTGACTCTGCACGATTCAGGAACTGAATAACTGAAATGTAAATCCTTCCCAGTATGAAAAGAAAACATGAACAAAAAATAAGCAGCTGTCCTGCTCATTTTGATGTGTCTGTTCCATGTTTTGGAAACTTGAAATATAATACTTCAAAAAACCTCCCAAAAAAACAAACAGTTTAAAAATATTCTTAGGTTGTTGTTACTCAAAATTCCATTTGAAAGGCAATGCAAAACTTTGTGGATGCAGAACTGCTGGGCTTAGCAAAGCTGAAGACCAGACTTTCAATGCAATTATCCAAAAAAGTACACAGTGTTTATAACAGAGCAGATGTTGGCAGGGGTCGCTAGATATTTGGTTCCTATAGGGCGGTGGGGTTGAAAACATTCAATTACATCGAGTCTTTGCTAAAAAGTTCAGCTCCTCCACCTCTCCAAGTCTCTCTGGTTTGTCACGGTGACATTGTCACACATGCCCACAGACAGCTGCTGAACACGGAGTGCAGCCAGGAACACGGTAGCACCAGCTCCACCTGCCCGATTCCCGACAGGTGTGAGTGACAGAGCTCCTTAAAAGCTACCAGTAAGACATGCAGGGCTTTCCCAGAAAACCTGCTGCAGTGCTTCACCGCTGCTAATGGAGAGGCTCTCTTTTAATGCCGAACCTGCCTCTTTCCTGTTGCAATATAAATCACTTCTTCAGCCCCATCCATCATGGTCTGCTTATTCCCACTCATCTTTCTGGCATTTGGCACTTTATTCTGCTTCAGAATAAACAGACCTTATTATTTCAATCTGTCGGGTGCTTCTGCTCTCGCTGGCTGCTCCCCCTGTGCAGGAGCTCGCTCACAGCTCCGTGCCCTGCCCAAAACCCAGCACCCAGCTCCAGCCAAGGTCCCCACAGCACCGAGCAGTGCAGCAGGATCATTTCACATCTCCAGCAGGCTCTCGTGCCATGGCAGCACAGCACATTTTCCTTGCCAACCACCACTATGCCCAGGTCCTTTTTATTGATCTTTTCCTCATCGTTCCCTTTTTGGTTATTGCCATTGATTGCTGCAGCCTAAGAGTGGCACTTTGCATCCATTCTTCCTGCCATCCTCTGTTTCCAGATGATTTCATCCCTTTTCAAGTACAGTTTGCATTCCAGTCCTGCTTTCCTGTTTATCAAATCTGCAGATTTTAGATTCTCCCTCATTTGGCAGATCTTTGAGAAATATTGGAACAGATCAAGCCAAGATGTCAGTTGAGCTCTGAAGAGCTGAACGTGGAATGACTTCCCGTTACAGGGGGTGAAAATGGGAGAAGACAACTCCTCTGTGACTGCTGGGACAGCCTGACAGCCCACTGGGAACAGGTTCAGATGGTGAAAGGTTCACAGCTAACACCCCCACACCCCCCATGCATTTTTGGGGTCACCAGGAGAATTGCTCATTGAACTCCACAGTGAGCTGCCTGCAGCTGCCCCAGGGCTCTCTGGAAGACTGGCTGGGACAGTGGCTCTGCTCCTCCTGCTGCCTTTTCCCACCACAGCTGGGTGAAGATGCACAGAGTGTCTCTGCACAGTCCAAAAATCCAGATGGATCCGCAGCAATTACTGATATGATTTATCCTATTCCAGTTCGCTGTCAGGTGCCTCTCAGAGCCCTTTCCACACCAGCAGTGTCAGTCAACTCTTTCCTCAAAGGCCAAATAAATAAAGTTTTGCTGAACTGATCCAGTGAAAACATCCCTGCAGTGTTTCTCATTTTCCTCCCTGCATTCAAAACTTGCACAGATGTACAGCTACAACACGTGGAAAGGGAATATGCTATTTCCTTGATCTGAAATGAGCTTGGTATTCACAGTATGAATAAAAAAACACCTCCAGTGCATGAGCTGCTTGTAAAAGCTGCATTTTCTGGGGTTTGCACTGCCTTTGTGTTGCCTTGTGTTTGGTACCCACACCAGGTTATATCCTCTCCTCTCCAAGCTACCAGTGAATTTGAAGAATAAAGTATTCTTAAAACATTTTTTGCCCAAGTTTTAGCATTAGACGCCATTACTAGCTTTAGAAAATGACTGGGAACACAATGGCTATTGCTATGTGCAACTGTTTCCTACTTTGTGCATCTGGGACTCACTAAATGCAAACAAAGGATTATTTCTTTTCGGGGTTAATTGACAAAATACAGCAGAAGTTTTACACCAGCTGACGGTAGAGGAGACCAGAAGTTCACCAACTCTTTTTAACAACCTGGCCCAGTGAGAAAAAACAAATCCCATACCCCAGGCAAAATTTAAAATGTTCCTAATGAACCCTCACGTTCAGTTAAAAATTCTAAATATTTAGTTGCATAAACTGTGATGTTCTTGGTTGGAAAGATGAAACCCCTATGATTTAAAATCAACCGACATCAGCTAAAAGCTCATGATTTTTAATTTGATCGTGTCCCTGAGTATGTCACACCTGATAATGCTGATGACAGAGCACTTTCAGAAAAATTTATCACGATGAAAAAAGCCCAGCTATTCCTCTGCATGGCAGTGCTGCCATTTTCTTAATTCATGCAGGCATCAGACAACGATCTGGAACAAGTAATTCTAATAAAATTTTGCCAAAAGCTGGGACTTATCTTCTGTCACAATTATTTCGGAAATTTCCTCCTTGAGGCATTTAAATTTCAATTTATAAGATTACGAAATATCCTCAGACTCCAGCTGCTTTTCTATTTATCTCCGAAGGGAGCCAGCACCGATAGTAATAGAATAACAAGGATTATGGTTTGTTTTATTTATCTGAATGACAGTTAGGATACTTCTTCAAAAAGAGAAATGCGAGCAAACCTATTATGTATTCGTAGAGGATTCTGATGTAGGAACTTGTAATACAGACAATTAAACTGATAGGGGACAATGAAGTGAAAATTTAAGGAAAAACATACTGCAGCCTATAGTTTCCCTGACACATTTAAAAAATATTAAATTACTCTTTATTGGTATGAGAAGAGAATTTTGCTTGCAGAGATGTCATGGACCCAGACACAAATGCTGTCAGAGGCCTCAGATGGCGTTCACTGCGTTTGGTAAAAGCAGAGTGTGTCTGGAGGGATCAAATTATCTCAGAAAACCGCAAAACCTTTTACTCTCATTATTGAAATTTATATGAAGACTGATCAAAGCCCCAAACTATTCTGTGTTCAATCTTTCACTACAATAATTAGACTGTGGCAGTGGGAATAATAAAAGATGAGTCTAAGTAAATAGCTTTGGATACACTGAAGGGATGATTTCTGGTATTATACACCAGGGGTTAGCCAATTTATAATCAAAAAGGGAAAAAAAAGGTAATAGAAAACCAGCAGATATCAACTGAGGAACATTAAACTATTAACCTTATTATCTTCATTCACTGAAGCAAATTAATATCCTTTTAAAAAGAGATCATAAGGAAAAACATTACTTTTTTAATTTGTGTTGAATTAATTATATTATTTAGATGACAATTCTGATTTAAAACAGACCTTATTTAGGAGATGCTGTGAGACAGCACAAAAGAACAGGACTACTTCAAAATTTCTCTCCACTATTAGCAGCCAGTAAATAAAGAAGTAGTCAAATAAACTTTTAATCTTCTCAGTTGCTTGTTTACTTCAAATGCTAGGATATGAAACACCTTAAATAACCAGAAAATAACTATCTTCAAGTCTAAGCAGTAAAGAAGATCCCTAATCAAATTACGATTTCCAGCTCCAATCCTTTTATCCTCAACTATCACCTTTTGTTCCAAAACAGCAATTTTTCTTCCACAGGCTTTCATTGAGACAAACAGGACCCAGCAACTATCAGTGCAAAATTCTCGGAATAACATTAAAACAAACAGCCTGAAAGGATCCAACCATGAACCCGGTGGGAAACACGTCATTGTGCTGAAACTCAGCAGAGACAAGTCAGTATTTTCATTTTTCCTTTCCCTAAACAGAGCAGTGTTGAGCACAACTAATGCAGCTCAAAGAGTTTCTCTCAACTCTTTTATTAGTCTGTATTTCCCATGAGGTTTGCAGCTTGGTGCATTAAATCTAAGATCTTATTCCACTATTTTGATGACTTTGTCACAGCTAAAATATATAATACAGCTCATTATAATTTTTGACTCAAATTAAACTTCCCTGGCTTTGCCAGCTGGGATCTGCGTTTCTCTTGGAGTGTCTACAAAGATGCCAAACCCTTTTGGTCACCATTATTACACACAACTAGAAACACTTCACCAACATCACACATCACTGCTGTATTCAGCTTTTCTAATTTAGCAATGCCTTTTTTATGATTTATTTAATGGGCCCTACAGTGATCTTGCATAGGAGTTGCTTTGGTTTTTTGGGTTTGGGGTGTGAAGGATTTTGTTTGGTTTTCTTTGTTTCTTTTTTTTTTTCAAAAAGAATAAGGAAGGGCTTGTCTTCCAGGGGAAGGAGAGAGATACTGTGCTAAGTGGCAATACTCAGCTGATTTCAGAAGTCCAAGCTTAGAGGACAAGAAAATCAGTTTTTCTCTATCTCACATAAAAAGCTACTGCCAATCAGAATAACCTTAATTGTCATCTCATAAGAATCAAACTTGGTGAACAAGCCCTTCTTTTCACTGAACAAGTTCACGTGTTCCAGCCACTGCCCCAAATTTATTGATCTGTTCAGCTCTTGGTTGTCTATTTGTTTTTCAAATCAAACAGACCCGCTGTTTTCTCAATTTACCAAATTTACCCTTTTAAATATTGGCAAGACTTTGCATTTTCAGCTTTTTAAAACTTCCAAAAGAAATCCAAGAAAATCCTTTTGACATTCTTGTTATAAATTTCTCTAGCCCTCCGACTTTAATACCACTAACATTAATAACTGGTATCTTACATCCTCACTAATTACTGATGGAAAATACAGTATCTGGCTACCTTGTAAAGAAGAGAAAACTTTGATAAGTATTTTTACTTTTTCTCACTGTGGTTAAAACTCTAACTGTTCCACAGTAGTATAAGACAGGTAAATGGTTTTACACTTTCATTTTTATTGATTTAAATAACTCCTCCCACTTTATTAATTTATTTAGATGCAGCAAGCATGACCTATTAATTTCAAAAGGGCAAATAAAAGCTCGGTTGACTGCTCAGACAAATACAAACACAACGTGGATGATTATCTTAGACAGATTTGTCCTTTTTCAATGAGAGTATTACTACCTCCACAGAAAAACAGCAGAACAGATGGTGTCCCTACACCTGCACAAATGGAAATGACTTAAAATTGTCAGATCTTGTAGCTGGACTCACTCACACAAAGAATTCGCTCAAGTGATGAGAAATAATCTTGCAAGACTATCTTGTACCTGCAGCACTCACTCACTCAGGGTGCCTTTCAGGAATCACACGCACACATCCCTGCAGGCCCTTCCAGCAGGCACAGAAAACTGCGCTCAGCTGATAAGGAAATGTCAGATATCCTGTCGCTGTTGTAACGCTGACGTGTGGAAAAACCACACCAAGTCCAGGGTCAGGTATCAATGGCAGCAAGGCTGGTTTAATGGCTTTTTCCCAAGATTTTTATATTTAGTTAGCAAAAAGTGAGTTAAATGGCATCAAGCAATTGGTTCTCTAGTCATCCACCCCTCGAGGGGATTGGCCCAACTCTAGCACATCCATTCCCAAGTGTTTTTCTAGTTGAAGCCACAACAACCCAGCAAAAACAAGTTGCAAGTGCAAATATTTATGAACTGGTAACTTTGTTTTAGATAGCTTGCATGGGAAAGACAGAGCTCTCACAAAATGCTAGAGAGCTGAAGAAATTCACTGCTGAAGCCCTTTCAGGATCTACAATATCCCAGCTATTGGACACCACAAAAGAGGAGCTCTGTGAAAGCCTTTCCATGCAGGCGAGCAAAGGAAGGGGTTTGTAACAAACGTCACCTGCTTCAAGAAGAAAATTTCCCCTTTTTCACTGAAGCAACCAGAGGCTGAGCCCACACTGCCATCATCCTTTTGCACCACAGAGGTCATGGAACAAACTCATTACCCAAATCATTGCTGAACAAACCCATTATGAACCTGGAACTACACAAATTTCCGATTAACAACTTCAAAGCATATTTATTTCCAGACACTAATCCTTGTTGTACCAGAGTATCTCTCATAAGACTTTCCCCAGCAACATTTAGCAATTAAATTGTTTTTTCTGGGCTTCTTGAAACAACAACAAAGAACCAAAATAAAAAGCAAATAAAACCAAAAATAACATTTAAAGCATGTCAAACATTTTATTTAGCTTTTGAAAGGCAGTTATTGTATGGTAGATGTCAAAATGATAGCTGAAAGCGTGCTTTTTAAAGTTTAATTCATCTAAGCCTTCAATTTGACATGTGATTAAATAAAAATTACACATGAAAGTTGCACTATGGCTGCGCCGTTGCTAAGTTTGAAAAAGAGAAAAATCTCAATTCTGATTTTTCTTTAATACATTCTTCACTTTCCATCATCTTTGATGTTATTATCTTGAATACTTGATATCTGATAGGCAAAGCCATTTTAGTTAAAAGAACATCACAATAAACAATAACACAGAACCATTTCAGCAATATTTGACATCAGTTCTGACTGCTGGCCCTGCAGCGGGAATCTTTTTCAGCAGAAACATTGATTGGGTTTTATTACAATTGTGAATCCTTTGTGTTAATATTGAAATAGAGCAGAATTTATACTGCCATAAATGTACATGGGACTCTAGCTCTAATTTGATTATGCTAACTTACACATTTCAGTTGTGGCTCAGATAAATAGATTTCATATTTCTTCACGAGCAAGGTACGGATTCACGGAATAACAAATGTTCCAGTGAATTACTCACTGACCTCCAGTGAGGTACTTTGGCATCGTAGTCAAGGCTAAGCCTTCACGTGTGACCCTGAGGAGGTTGTTAGGGCTAGAGAGACCTGGAAGAAATCTCAAGAGGCTGATTCTATTTCCCTTTGCAACTTTTTTCCTGTTCAGTTTTTCCTGTAAAGGTCAAACCTTTCTGAAGCAATACTTGCGTGTGTAACCCCACGAGCTGTCACAAGTGTTCACTTGAAGAGGTTTGGGAATGTGTTTTCATCCTTTCTAACCAGGAAATGGAGCTGTTCTTATTAGTGCTTCCCAGAAAAAGGGACTTTTACCTCATTTTGATTCTTTGGGTTGCAAGTGTGCTGAAATCAGAAGCAAAATGCAGACACATATTTTCAGTAATGACTGTGCTTAACTACTCCAGTCCAGTGGTGCAACACTTCAGTTACATTTCACTCTATAAAATAAAATTTTTCCTCCCGTTGTGGATGGTTATAAAGCAGTTCATGTGCAATACAGACAAGGAGTAACTTTATGTTTGATTTTCACTCATGTAGCTGTTGAATTGAACTTATTTTACTATGG